>VZTH01000560.1:0-90707 GCA_013397815.1 Aleadryas rufinucha
AACTCTTAAAACCCCAACAAATGCCTAATAAAAAATGTAATAATTGAGAAGGAGGAACTTATCCATTTGTAAAGAAATCTTCAAAAGCCATGTGAGATAACAACCACACATGATAAAAATTATTTATTAAAGAAAGCATATTTCAAGCTTCCACAGAATTTCACTGAAAAAATGAAAGCAGTTGGTGATGCCAGAGTGGGCAATGTAAACACGATTATGTGGACAGGTCACAGTATATTCACACATAGAGAGTAATGAGAAAGTATGAGCAAGCTCCCCAAGAAAGGCCAAAGATTTTGTGGCGACTTTTGTATCTCACCCCCCCAATAATTTATAAACACGAGGGAAGAAGAAGACTTAAGCAAGTTATGTAACCCAGTCCAACACAGTCCCAGACATTACACACCATGACTGCTATTATAAAGTATCCCATAGCAGCTTGAATTATTTCTGAAATGTCTGTTAATAATGTCTGTTATAAATTAGGTTAAATATAATGTCAGGTTTTTTAAGCACCAATATGCTCCTGAGTCATTCCTACTCATCCAAGCAACATGTTTTAGTGTAAAGGGATGGTAGACTGATGCACTGCAATTGTACCTCTTTTGATTTTTTTTTAAAATAAAATTACTACTTTACTTACCGTGTGCCTACTTGTTAGGTGAGAAGGAATATGTCCTAAAATGTTATAAATTAAAGCAGGAATATGAAGTTCAATTGCAGTACTACACAGCCTTACAGACAATTATGGAGATCTGTCAAACTGAAAAATACCCAGGGTTTTTTCATCAGGCCTACACAGAAACACTCTCTTTCACTACAACAGAACATGTAAAATAATAAATGGGACCTTGTGATTTTGGATAATGGAGAAATAAGGAAGACCTAAAGTGCAAATGAAAAAATATGCTAAGTATGTCAGGAAAGAAGAGATTTCTTTTTTGCCAAGCCTTTGACCTACCCTGTAAGAGCATTCACAAGTCTGCATTGCTGTGTGTGATTCTGAATGGTCTATACAGAAAAAGGAACCAAACAATAACTAACTAACTAACTAGACACCCAACAAAAATACCATCTAAACAAACTTCTTCCGGAACCCAGTGTCCTGAATTTGAGATAAGAAAAATAATCTGCTTCAAATACATTAACTTTGTAAGAGCATTGGTATAAATGTGTGATAAATAGATGCTATAATATTGGCTTTCTGCAAATATTAAAATAAGTGATGTTAAAGTAGCTTTTGTAACAGTGGCTTTGTCACAAATAGATGCTATATGTAAAATGCTATATAAGGTAGCTTTGTTGTGAAGATGTGGTTTTCTTAATACTTTTTACATTAAAAAGGGAAAAAACTTAGAAATAGCTATGCTTATGAACTATTTGCCTGGACCCCCCTGCTATTGGCATACCAGCAGATAAGTCCTGTTGATTCCAGGAACTATCGGGGCAAGATTCCATTCTGAATTGTTACTCGAAAGGGTTTGAATATGCAACCATCTGTTAATCCCAACTCCAGGAACTGCCGGGGCAAGATTCCATTCTGAATTGTTACGGGAAAGGGTTTTGAATATGTATAATTGTTTATGAATATGTCTAATTGCGTATGAATATGTAATACTCCAGGTGTATGTAAAGGATGTCTCTGAGGTCAAAGGTGTGCTCTTGGCTGAGAGCCAAAAGCACCCAGCGCTGTGACTTTTGCTTTATTTTCTTTGTCCCTTATTGTCCTTTATTAAACTTTTCAACCCTAACAGGAGAGTGAACTTCGTTTTTCACAAATGGAAGAAATAGAAGAGGAACAGCTGTGACGCTTCAGAGAAAACACCACAACCGATTGTTGGGCAAAAAACCCAGGCTCCATCCTACAGCTGTTTGAGGCACAAAATGTGGACCAGAATCAGGACAGTGTCTGGGAGCAGAACTAGGCTTCCAAAGACCTGCAAGAACAATTTAATCTTGGATACCATTTGTCCAAACCCGACAGCCCGTGGTGGCTCTTGGACATGCAGAGCAGTAGCTTTACATAACAGCTTCATGCTACTGTTCCTTTTGCCACTTCAAATTCTATCTGTCTCTTCGAAGATTTTTATTCTGCCTTTTTATTTGCAAAGTGCCTCTAAGCACTGTGTAAGACCTGAGAATCAAGGGGAAATACAACAAGTGAATCTAATCTTTCCGACGTTATGACATGGGATGACTCCAAAATGACAAAAAGTGGGTTTGCAGCCCACAAAGTCTCACTTCAAGGAAAAGACACATCTGTTTTCAAATTTTTAGCTCTATAGTCAAGCCTTTTTTCTGTTTTATGTATGTTTATATATAAACACGTATGCTTTCATGTGCATATTTCTGTATTTGGTACATACACAGAATCACAGAAACATACTGGCTTCCTGTCCTTTCCTCATTCACAAAAATGCTGATACAATAGCTTATAAAGCAGCCTCTTACCATAAATCTTGTTTTAGTACTTTCGTTTAAATTGTTATCTAGAAAAAAATACCCATAGACATATATACATACAAGTGCATGCAGATGTGCATGTGCTTAGATAAAGGAGAGGAAATATTCTCATCCTTGTGACTCCCTGCTTAAGGGGAAATTCGACCCAGGAGCAATGGTCAGCATACCCATTCTGCTTACAAAACGTTAATATCTGCTTTTATTTTTGATGACTTACATGAGTCTTAGATGATCACACAATGTTATTGTTCTTCTATCCATCATAATTAACAAGAAAAGTGAAAATCCTGAGAATTATTGTGACACTGTTCAAGACCCGGTTTTCAGCAATGGATATCTTTGGCCACTCATATCCTCCCAGTTTTGTTCTCAAGGTAGACAGGATGATGGCTTGTTTCAAAGTTATTTTTTCAGACCAATATTTGCTCTTTCAAAAACAGCAGGAGTTTCACCTTTAACAAAGTAACATGCTTCAAATTTATCTTTGACATTAAGAAGAACATGAAAAGTGCAGCTATTTTCGCACCACACTGAGCACCTAATATAATAAAGTGGACTGTTTCAAGTCATACAAAAAAATTATTCGTTTGCTCTTCAACTGATGTCTTGCCTGCCAGTATTTAGGGAAAAGCTTTAATTTTCTACAATAGAAATCACGAAAACTCAAATAAATCGTCTATTATTATTCCAAAATTAAGCTATGAATAGAGCAACTGTGCACCTTTTGTCTACTCTGGCATATCACATAAGCACTCTAAATGCAAATATTGCAGCTATATACAGCATTTGCACATGTTAATATTTACAGTCAGAATTAGACATGTTTTTGTCACTTATTGTATTGCAGTTTGTCTGAATTATGAGTACAGCATCAGATTGGTAAGAACGGAAAATGAAGAAGAATATAAGTAACATGAACCAGTAGTTAATTTATATCAAGGCTAATCAACTAAACTGTGATATTATTGCAACTGTTGACTTTATAGTCTGTTTTGCTGTTAACATTTGAATTATCACATCCCTTTTGGAAATATTGAGGTTTGCAGGCTGAAATTCTCTGTCCAAACAACCTGTCCCTTGCAGACAACAAAGGGAAACTCTTCACCAGCACATCAAGTGCACGGGTAACCTTGGTGTTAAAGGTGATCATGGTAACTGTAGTGAGGATATTG
The DNA here is from genome assembly GCA_013397815.1 of Aleadryas rufinucha. Taxonomy (NCBI): domain Eukaryota; kingdom Metazoa; phylum Chordata; class Aves; order Passeriformes; genus Aleadryas; species Aleadryas rufinucha. The sequence continues at coordinate 3,636 of VZTH01000560.1, forward strand.
TCAGTCTCTCTCTCTGCTCAGTTGGTTCCACTCCTCAGGGCAACAGAAGTTTCAGCAGACTGATCAAACATACTCATATTGCAGAAGGGTTTTCATGCAGTAAGCATCACTTTTGGGGTAAGCAAGGAATGCTGTGTGTTAAATACTTCAGTACAAACTTTATAAAAGCATGGGCAAGGTAAACTCCCGCTGCTGAAAAGATGTCCAGATTTCCTCCAGGAAAAAGTGAGGGTATAGGAAGATAATTTTTTGCAACATTTTTCTTTTCCATCCTATAATGTACAGCAACTGAAACTTCCTATCAAGGGCATCTAAACTCTGCATTTCAGTTACCCATGTAATCCCCACAACTCCTTTTTTTTTTTTTTTTTGAGAGTATTTACTTCCAAGTGCAAACTGCACCTGGGAAGAAGGCATGAACAACAGAAATCCCGTAGCACAATTGAAGGACATCATATAAGGATTACAGTGTATGGCAATCTGAAAATTAGCCAGCAGGCCAAAGCTTTGAACAACAAACCAACAAATGATCGAACACACGTGCAAAATAAAACAAACAAAAATTCCCTCCAAATTGCTGTCAGTGGTGGAACGAATGAAATAGTAACTCAATTTAGCCTATTCTGATTCAACACCTGCTATCCCTTCCCAAATGTCAACTTCTCCAAAAAATATTTACAATATACTCTCATCGTTGACAAATCTCTCTCTTTATGCTCCTTTTTTGCCTCACGTGCCTGTGTAAGAGGAAGCCAGATGTGAATTGAAATGACAGAATGGACAGGGCATACATGCCAACCACCCAGACTCTCAGGTGTCTGTATCAAGGAGAATATCTGAGCTCTCTATTACCTGTCCACCCAGAGATTTTCACAAAATTCGTAAGAACTATGGATCCTCATGCATTTTTCAGTCAAATTTGGTTGAAACAGACAAATTAATATTATAAGCATTTGTTCAGAAAAAATGGCAGATATAAAATGAGATGGAGCACAGCATAGAATCCTTAGAAAGAATGAGAAAAAGGAACCTATCCTGGGATGTTATTCAGAGGAGTGGTATATAGCAGAGTCAGAAGCTAATTATTCTAATATTCTTTACAGATCAAGTCCTGTATCCTTTCTTGGATCTGACTTTGAAAGAGAGACTAATTGCACTGCACTCCAAAAATATGAATGGTAACAGACTGGGAAAACGAGCTCTATAGAATAAAAAGTGAGATGAGTGCATATGTTTAACTTGGATATAAAAGTACAGAGATGGGAGATTATGTAAAAAAGCGTTTAATGAAGTGATCAATTGCTCTCCATGCTGGGAAAGAAGAGATTGACTTCATCAGCAGCAAAAAAAAAATCTGTGTGAAATCAGTCAAACAAGTTTTCCAAAGCAGTGTGTGATCAGCTGCCATGTAGGCTTTTAACAGCAATTTACACAAGCACTGTCTCTTGTAGAGACTTTCAGCTTTATGTTTCTGTCACTGCATCATAAATCTTTTTGTTCAGGGAGATTCCAGGGACGCAGTAATGACCACTACAGTTACAGCAGCACAGCTTGGGCTCCATTTGCATAATTTGCTAGACTTCTAAAAATGTTTTCCAGTGATAAATCTGAGAAAAATCTCATCAAGAAAATGTGAATCTTGATGTAGGCTTCAGTTAATTTTGGCTCAAGATCTGAATGCATAAAGATAGTGTGCTTGTGTATTTTAAAATCTAACAGGGAGAAATGCTTCTTGTTCATGGTCTCAGTTTTATCAAGCCAGTGAAACAAATTAAATTCAAAGAAAGTACAAAGGAAACATTTCTAAAGTTTTTCCCTTCTGAGTATTCCAATCTAAAGATTAAAGCAATGAAAATTAAGCTGTTATGTATGTATGTATGTAATAATTTCCCAATAAACAGTAATAGTGAGCTTTGTTTAGTGGTTATTCCCCTCTCCCCAGATTTTTTGAAAAACTAGTTAATGACTATGGAGGCACCTCTTCGTTTATGGAGAAGTGATTTTAGCCAGTCATTTTATATAGGGGAAATTAGTCTCAAACAGTTCTGTTTTGTTTTGGTCTTGTTTTGTTTTGTTTTTCACCTGGGACATAGTAAAATTTCAGTCCTGCAAATCTGATCCCATTCGGACAATCCTTAGTCACCTAAGCATTTACTTATTTCAAGTGAAACTTTTGCGTAAGTAAAATCTCATGAGCAAATAAATTCAAAGTTCAGGACCTAGAACCACTTTCCAAATATAAGACTTGAAAGGCAGATTCTTTCTTGTTTGTTACACCACAAAGGGGATTGTACTAGAAGATCCTATATAAGATTTTTAAAATGGAGAAACTTGTATGCAGCTGACATTATTTAAAAAATTTGGATTGCAATAAAATCATATTAAATTAGCTTAGAAATATGTATTTCATTCATGTTAATTCATCCATTCATTGTTATACATAAATATGTATGAAATTTGGGGGTTGGGTTTTGGGAAAAAGAAAATATCAGAATTATGCCCTTTTTACATATACACTTCATATCTAATTAACACATCCGTTTCTTGTCCTTAATATGTTAAGTCTGACAAAAGCTATGTTATGACTATGGTCCTGCAAACCAAGGTACTAATTGAGCAATCATTCCAAACTTTGAAACAGCAAAGGAATAAATAAGACATCTCTCATATTAGTCCTCAGCATAAATAGTATTTAACATGGCAATTGATAGGTGGATCAAAGAATCCACCAGACTGCATAATATCCCAGTTGTATAGTGACGTCTGCCCACATTATTCTTTTTAATGTTTATTCTCTTTTATCTGTTTAATTTTCCGGTAAAGAACCTCTCTAAACCCAGTGCTTTGAAAATCTAAGTAATGGTACATCAGCCACACTGTTTGGCAGCTCTCAAGCTGTTCTGATTGGTAAGGTAATGTAGCCATCCTTGTAAGAGGATTTCAAGGACTCAGAGCCCTTACCACATGCATTTCTCTAAGTATATACGAGTAGTCCAATGGGGGCAAACACAATAACTCCCATGCAAAATGTGGATGGATCTGAGGCCAAGAATTACATCTCTAAGAGAGGAAAGAGAGGAAATTCCACAATAATGACTGGAGCCCTGTCAGAGGAAGAGTAGAGGTGCCAAGGCAGCAGCAGCGTCCTGAACCCCAGCCCTGAGTGGCACCATTTAAAGTTACCATGTTTGGTTTCAAGTTCATTACACACAAGGTCAAAAGATGAAGAAGAGCACTTCTAAGATGACAGTGAAAATTTGTACCATCATGGCAAGCCAAGATCATGTTTGTGACCCCAAAACCTGATGCATTACTTGCATGTTCAAAAGATCTCAAAATCAGCAACTGTATCTCTCTGCTAAAAATTTCAGTGTCAGAAGCCATACAATTGACTCAAAGTAAGAAGCATTTCAAGTGAATCATGCTTCCAGACAAGCCCAGACAGGACAGTGTTAAGTATCAGTTGGCCATCATAATGGTTATCTCTCTTTAGGAACTTCAGTGTCAACAGAACCCCTGGCAAACACAAACCAATCTCACATGCTGGGCCTAGACCTGTTCTCTTTCCTGTGGTAAAATTCCCACAGGTAGCAATGGAAATTTTACCTTTAAGGTCTGTGCAGCTCTGCCATTGTTATGAAGGCCAGAGCTGACCGTCTTCTGTAGACAACAAATAGCTACACACATCTTGATATATCTCTGCATTGTGTCCTAGCTAGAGAGACTCTAATGGACTGTCTGGGGAACAGGGGGTAAAAGAAAAGGAAAAAATGTGGCCTCCCTCCCCTGATGCTGTTTATGCACCAGCTTTTCAATCCTTCCTAACCACCCCTCTACACCTATGGCCAAGTTACTCAACAGAAGTTTTGCCCAATGTTCAACATTTGGTTTCTGCCATTCCTAAATTTCAAGCAGGTAATTCCTGAAAGGCATCAGGAAAAACACACTGATCAGCTGTAAGAATTGGAGGTGACAGTTCTGTCACCAACAGAGTGCAGATGACCTCTCACATCTACAATAAGCCAAAACTGACAGACAGTTTGAGCTGCAGCTCCTTCAGTTGAGCAACACCAATTCAGGCTTATGGGAATATATCAGATGACCCCCTTCCAGTCATTAGCTAGAACTCTCTCCAGTTCTCCAATGAGTCAGAATCTTCCACTAAATTCAGACCTAGGCTCCCTTAAAATGGAAATCAGCTGATGATAAGGTGGTTTCAGGAGCACTAGTAGAAAAACTTAGCCAGTAACTAAGGTGTTGAAAACACATTACGTGAACTGAAGCTGAAGAGGAAGAATATTATCTGTTTGCATGTTTTTCTGTAGTTCCCACTGCTGAATTTCTAATATCATATTCAATCCAGAAAGCTAAGTATCCTCCATCTGCAGGATTGTCATACTACTTCAACCAGAACTCAGAGATTTACCTTCTAGCTCTGTTAAATGGCCCACTTGGAGGCAGTTGTCCTCACTGAAGGCAAGTGTATCTGGTGGTACAATGCTTTGCACATCTTCTATGAGCTGTATAGCACGAGTTATAAAACTTACCCATAAACACTTCAGAGATCATCAGGTGAAATACAAAAGCAAAGTGTTGCTTACAAATAATCATTAAAAGTCTTGCAGCTTGAGACATCTCTCTGTTATATCATTGGCCCAACTATCCTGCATTTATTTTCAACAGAAAACATTGCTTTGTACTCCTAAAAATTACCATAGATTTGTTTGGGTGCCAAACCCCTCCCATTTTCCATCCCACAGACAGTTGAAGCAGATAGTAGTAGCAATGGAAAAATGCTTCTTTGTGAAATTATGTGAATGATGGGATTGTTTTCCATGAAGCTCTTTGCAACATTCATTGCAGAAACTGCTGTCCAAAACCCACAGAAAGAACTCACTCTCATCCAGTGTAACTAGTGAATAACCTGTATTTTAATATTTATTAATATTTAATTTCAATAAGAAAATAAAAATAAAATGCATGTTGGCATTTTAAATTAATAAATAAGGAATAACTAGTAAAAAAAAATCTTCCATGTCATGAAAACAGTTTTATAATGAAATAGCAGTTGCACCGCAGGTATGAACAAAGCCAAGCCCAGTCTCAGTTGTCACCAAGCTATCAGAAGGACTCCTTTGCTATGATCAAACAATTATAATGTTTCATCTTAGGCTTCCATGATTAGCCAATATGCTGACTTCTGCAGAGTTATTTCGATTAGGAAGATGAAAATATATAGATACATACAAAAATTTTTTTCTTGGAATCTAACAGAAAGAGAACAACAGTATTAAACCTGTGAAGGTTTGAAAAACAAACCAGTGAGAGACTCCACGTCAGAAATACAATTTAATAGGAAAAAGAAAATAAATGCAATAGTACAAAGAAAAACCACTCACAGAGTCAGAATACAACCTGGCACCCTGTCGGTCAGGGTGTTGATGACAGTCCGGATGAAATGGTCCTGTTGAAGCAGTGATCCTGTAGAAAAGAGTCTGGTCTTCACCTGAAAGTACAGTGGTGTAGCTCTTGTCCTCTGGGAGTCCCGTAGGTAAGGGCTGTCTGTGCTGTTCCAAACCTCTGATTATATACAGATGGGAACTCTCAGTTCCTCCTCCTGGGTGGAGCATCTCACAATGGAATGGTGAATCATGAGGCAAGGCATCGATGGGCCCATTAACAGGAGATAGTCCAGAGCGAGTTATCTATGAGTCATGTGGCAGGGTTCTTGATTGCCCATTAAACAGAGATAGCTCCTGGAGGGAGTTATCAAGGATGAGTCATGGTAGCAGATAACGAACACTGCCCCACCTGCTGCAACAGCCCATGAAGATGGTAATAGAATACATGCCCTTGGTCACATTTTACACTGTAACCTCAGTCAACAGTGTGCTCAGAGACTCTGCATTTGAGAAGACCCTGACAATTCCCTTCTCCCCGTGCTATTGCAATCAGTTAAATCCTGACACCCTTACAGCTTAGCCTTGCTTCAACCTCCCAGCCACCACTATTCAAGGCTGCATTTAATGACCCCTTCCACTCAGCCTTCTGGCAGAAAGGATGCCAAACATAGCTACTGGGCTAAATCAAGTCTCCAGCTGTCTCTAGTTCATCAACTGATAGCTGGCAAGCATTAACATCCTCCAGAATAAAAACTGCATCCCTACAACTGCCTTTTCTTCCACTGAACCTGGCAAAATATCACTAGGACTAACACTAGAAGTGTAGACATTCACAACAGGTTCAGGCAACTGCATTTTATAGACAGGGATGAAAAGAAAAACAATCAGGAGGTATGATATAATTACAGGGTAATAAAACTATAAACATTGTTAATACATTAATTTAAAATTTGGATTTCTCATTGTAGGGGTTTGGAATCAAAACCGGGCGGAAACACCAATTTTGTGTAGTGGTTTCAGTTTACTTCTTTATCTTTTGTGAGATAAGAGATTTGGAGGAATGCAAAACAGGCTCAAACTTAAAGAAAATGAAAAGTTTATTAACAGAATTAAAAGACAAAAGAAAATAATAAGAAAATCAAAGCAAAATCCCTCTTTTCACTCACACCCCCCTCCTCCTTTCTTCTTCCCTAAAATCAGCACAAAGGATAACATCACATAATTTTTAAGTCAGTACTCACAATTTTAAGAACCTTTCTATCGAGTAAGGAGAAAAGAGGTTTCCTTTACAATCCGTGGTCTTCCAAAACCATATCAGTCCCAGTACAACAGCCCCCCGCCCGGGAATAAAGCTGTCACCGGGAAAACACCTCTCCCATGGATATGGGATCACATGGGCCACAACATGGGGTAGTCCTTTTTTNAGCTGCCGAGCTCTGAGGAGATCGTCCCGCCGGCATCCCGGGGCCGTGTCCCTGGCACCGGGGGAGGGAAGAGGCTCGAGGCCGCTCCAAGGAGCGAAAGCCTCGGCCGCCATTCCCCCCCCTCCCGCAGGACCGGCCAAACCCCAAAAAGAGAGAGAAACTTCCTGTCCCTTCAGCCTTTATATATGGAAATTTCGAAAAGTGCCACTGGTCAAACGAGCTGTCCATCAGCTCAGGCTCAACCCATCACACTCATCTAGGTGTACAAATCCACAGATGTCCAATTGTTACCATTTTAGGTTGGAGAAAGTAACCTTTTTGACTGATGCCTATCAATAGACACGTATTTTTTTCAGCAGTGACAGAGAAGAAAAGGTATCAGAAATATTACCTAGGGAAGCTCATCTGAGTTACACAGTAAGCAAAAAGGATAAAATAAAACCTCCCATTGTGTCATAAAGATTTAATTTATCTGGGTATGAAAAACACCCTACTGGAGGAAAATAGTTTATATAAAAAGTAGGAAGGGCAAAATGCTACTGCTACCATAAGAAATGTCCCTGACATCCAACTTTCTGATTCCTTTCTGAACATCTGTGCCGAATTTCTGAAACTCTTGGAAAACATTGTTTCAGATGAGGCTCATAAAAACATCATTGTCACAATTCTCCTGGCTAAAACCTTGGCACTCTCAAAGTGAATCTCCATGGACAGCAGAGGAAAGATCATCCTGGCCTTAATTTTGGAAGGAGAAAGGAAGTCAGCTAATGACAGTGTGAAGAGAGGAAGGAAGGGACAGTGTGACACAAGAAGATCTGTAACACGTGGCAGAAAGGGTTGGGTGGGAGGGAACAGAGGTGAAGGGACAGAAAAGGGGTAGATGCTGAATTTGTTCCAGGAAAAGATTGTTGAGCACAAGAGGAAGATTGCAGGAGTCAAAGATAGCTATGTAATTTGGAGAGGTGTCAGCTAATCACTCACAAAATTCAGAGCAGGACCAAACTTTAAAGCCAATAGAAAACTCACAGAGGTTTGCCAGTTGCTGGTTTGAATAAAGTGAGAAATATAATCCTCTGAGAATACCAGACATTTTTATATCCAGAATAAGACTGTGAAACTTTTTTTTGATTTGTCTAGTTTAAGCTACCTCTTCAAAGAAGAAGCTCTGACACTCCTTAAGAACTGGACACACAATTGTTCTTCATTTACTTTATTTTGAACTTGAAAAATGCAAGGCTAAAATGTTTTGAATGAAGAAAGAAAAGCATTAGTGTTTAAATGGCTGATCCTGTATGTTGAAGAGAGAACTTATGTATCTTTTTCTTGTTACAACAAATGCAAAGCTGCCATAAAGCACTCCACCCCTTATTTAAAGTGAGAGTTTCTGGATATGAAGATCACCAGACCAAAAGACATTTATGCCGCCTACAGAAGACTGAGATGTTCCAAGTATGCTCTATTTCACTTATCAACAATAATAACTGTAATTAACTCGTGGTTCTGCTGAAGTCTGAAAAGTCTGTTGCAGTTAAAAAAAAACCCAAACAAACCAACACCAAAAATCCAAACCCCAACCAACAAACCTCCTGCAAACTGATATTACAAAAATTTTATACCTACACAGTACTGTTGGGAATTCCGTATAAGCTTGTTAGGAATAATCCTGAATGTCTGATGGGTAGGAGAGAAACCTCTGAGCGACACCCATAAGGTAAAAACAAGTAAGGTATAAAGATAGCCGTTAGAGTAACGAGGTTTAGAGACTACCCTGTGAGGTTTAGGGATGCAATCCCATTTTGTCCTGTGGGATGGAATGAATGTATGCTGCTGTGTATTTCACTGTATTCTCTAGTTTCTGGAGAAACTTTTCTGCTTTTTTTTTTTCCTTTTCTGCATAACTGTGTATACAAGTTTAGTAGAAGCACTATATTTTTCAAATGATCAAATGACCCTTTGCAGAATATCACTTTGAAAGTTCATTGTATAAGAATAAATAACCAGGATGTCTGATCAGAGGAAACATTATTCAACATTTCAATGCAGGCAGCGATCTTTTAAAAAGCCATTTTACCCCAGATTTCCTTTGGAGAGAACATAGTACTTTTTTACTTTTCTAACAGTAAAAAAATGTCAGCTTTGAGCAACGCTTGAAAAGAATATGAAAAACTGGAAAAAAGTGGAAACAGTTGAAAAACTGCAGTTTCTTATGTACTTGTTATAAAGTTTTATTAAGTCAGCACTTTCAAGTTACATGCAAAGGGTAACAGTACCCTTCGCTAAAATGAATTCTCTGAACAAATATTGCCACAGTCAGTTATAAGGATTGTTATACTTTTTACCACACCACCTTAATAGAAAAAGGAAAATAATTTTAAAATATGCTATAGAGAACTTAATTCAATAATATATTTTTATAAAAATTTCTGTGTGTATATAAAAATATATGTATACACACATATATGTGAAAATGTATATATATAAAAAAGTAAAACCCAGCCTTACCTACAGTGAAAAATCTTGCAGTCATATAAGAATGAAGTGAGATGAAGCCCTTACTCATAAAGAGAATCAGATCACAAGAGGGAAGAAGGTGAAATCAGGAAGCTAGTTCCTACTTGAAAAACCAAAGCCATGAGGAAGGCTCTAAGTTTGTATATGAATCAGCCAAACATCTGATCTTTGGTGGTAATTAAGTACTGGAAAATAAATGCATCTGGAATATTTTTGCGGAATAGGAGGTAGGAATAAAATAGAAGCCACATAAAATAACAAAGCTCAGGAGCTTTTGGTAGATAACTTCTGTAAATGATTTAATAATTCCTTGGTAAAAATTAGAGGGTGTTGAACACAAAGGAAAGAAAGTTAAAATTTTATCAGCAGACAGTACTTCATGATCTCCACAAGTAAAGGAAAAAAATGCAGGATTACTGCAATAGTAGTATTACATTTTTTAAAACGAAAGTGCTCCAATTTAAAATGTTTATATACTTTTTTAGCATAGACATAATGAGCAGCTGGAGTGCAGGCTTTTTACAGGCTTTCTGCAATACACAGATAACAGATGTTTCTTCACAAACTGACAAGCAATATGAAATAAAAATCAAAGCTGAGGCACTTCCAATTTTCATAAATGCTACAAAAAGGTAAGTACAGGCAAATCCAGTTGTCTTGCTCCCCAAGTGCTCTATAAATAAAGTCTGATTGAGGATGACTGTGACACTTCTGTGCAAAAGAAGTAGAAAATAGACATTTACTTGCCCCTTTTTGTATCCAATAATATGTATTTATGTATTACAGCTTTATCTTCTGTAGTGTATTTAAAATTTCTTTAACTGACTTGAAATATGAAAAATACTTGGAAATCTTTAGCTATTTTAACACCTTTCTGATGCATACTACAGGAAGAGGTTAAAAATATTCACAGAAGGAAATAGTCTTTTTATTGCAAGTTATCTAATTCCTCAAACTAAATAGAAGAACCAGAGCTGCACCAACCCAATGGTGTATTTTCCCCTAAAATCAAAAGCCTGTAGAAATGGGCTGTTTTATTGGCCCACTCCAGCCTAAGTATATTCAAATGTTACTGTCAAATTGGGAGGACGTTTGTGTCCTTTACAAATATCAGATTCCCAGCTGTGAAGTGGCTATTCTGTGACTTTGAAACATCCAATACTGTCTTAAGATACCAAACCAACTGATAGTTGCAATCACCATATTATTATTTTTCCTTCAGTCAGTAAGTCCCTCTAAGAAGCATTACAAAACCACAAAGAAATATTACAAGGTACTGAATTGTAAACAGTACTTTGACAATTGTACAAAAAGAAAATTTAAATCAATTCTGACCTGCTGAGAATGGAAATGATACATTCTGTGGTTTGCTCTTCCTGCTAATAGATTTTAAAGGAAAGAGAAGCTACATGTCCTTATCACAGAAACATATTTTGAGAGCAGGCAGCAATCACACAGAAACATAGAACAAACTGTCACAGTTTCTGAAAAACACTACAACAGATGACTCTAAGAAAGAAGAATACAAAAACTACTGTACAGAGAGTAAAATGACACATGAGGAAAATCAGAGTCTTCCAGGAGGAGGTCACGCACCTTCTCCACAACAACATGGAAGAGGGAGAGGGTGCCACAGAACTTTGCAGAGGGAAAAATAATTTCAACAGGAACAGACCAAAAGATAGTGCTAATGTCTTATTGCTCAAAAAAAGTGTGGACATTTAACCCAAGAAAGCAGACTTGATGGAAACAAGCCAAAATCAGGTTTTTGGGGTACTTTTCCCTTTTCTAGCACAGCTGGAGACTGGTTCAGCTGGCTAGAGCAGGGTGTTACTAAGACCAAGGTTGTGGGTTCAATCCCTCTAAGGCCCTTTGCTTAAAAGCTGGGTTTGCTGATCCTTGTAGGTCCCTTTCAGCTGAGGATATTCTGTGAATCTGTGGTGCCAGGCAGTAGCACAGGATGGTAAGGCAATTGTGGACTTTTGCTTCTGAGGACATGGGACAGTCATGACTCCTTTCCTGGCCTCCTTATGGACAGTACCACCTCCTGAATATGATCCCACTCTAAGGCATAGTACAGTTCACTTTTCATTCATGAAAAAGTGATTTTCTTTCAGTTCTAATTTAAATCTTTCTTAGATCAAGCAGATGCTTGCTCTCCCCTACTTCAACCTACAGCTAATCTCAAGGTCTATTGATGTCTCTGATATTTTGATCAGTGGCCTATTACCTTGACTATAGGCCCAATAGAGCCATTTGTTAAGATGTGAAATAAAACCTTCCATTCACCATCTGCGACTGGAGGACTTCAGTCTAAACATGCAGAGACCTGGACTCAACTGCATGCAAATCATATAATTTATTGTGTAATATATTCACCTTCACACACAGAGGCCCCAGGTAGAGCCATCAGTCAGAGGAGGAAATCCCTAATGGATGTGAGGGGGAATAAAGATTCCCTGCTCCACATAACTGTAAGTAAGGCAGTCCATCAGAGCAGGGCTGCCAGCCACAGACTCTTCCATTCAAACATACAGAGCAGAAGTGCTGGTTGTTGAGGGATATCTTTCTGTGCTTCAGTCCCACAGCAGCACATAACTTGAGAAGAGCCTCCCATGGTCCCTACTGCCTACTCTGAGCAGCACATCCATTCCTTAGGTACCCCTCATGCATCCCAACATGGTGCTTTGCCAACTCCTCACTGGTCCTTCCTCAGTAATGAGCTTTGCTCTAACCACAGTTTCAATTATAGGTAGACTGTGTTTTTATTCCTCATCAAAATGTTCGTGTATAGGTGGATTTTGAAAGGCCCTGGGCTCCTCTCTGTTTTGAACAAACTTCACTGCTGTACAGCAGTGCTCAGAGGTGCTCCTGGAACTGATGCCAAAGCCAGTGCACAGTGATGGGACACTTTACGGATGCCCTTTGCAGAAGGGCTGGACTTTATTCATGCTTTGTCAATAAATCCTTGCACATCTTCTCCCCCCTCCCTCTTTTAATATATTCCATGGGCTGTGATTCCATTCTACAATGTCTGCATAGACCCTGTGAGAATCAGCTGAGTTTTCCATGGGAGAATCAACTGGGCCTTCCACATAATTCTACCGAAGAGAGTAAACCACATTTTTCTGCTGGGTTTTTTAGAGCTGAGTTACCAGCTTGTACTAACTGTTTCCTAATTTACATACCATCATATCTATTTTCTTATAGAGATGCAAAGTATCATTGGTGGCAGGAAGTCTGCCTGTGGATCATTATTTCATCTATTCCTGAATTTTCTCTATTATGGTCCCTTCAGTCCTTAGTACCATGATGATTTCCTTTTCTCCCTTAAAAAGCTTTTATTGATGGGATGACAAAAATACTGTCATTCCAGCAGCAGAGAAAACCCGACATCTGTTCCATTTGGCCTCTTCTTTTAATTTTCCTCAAAATTGTCCAATCTTTGCAATTGCGTTACCTGTGCCCATTTTTTGTTTTTCTTGTTGTTTGGTTGGTTTGTTTTTGCTTTTTTTCATACAGGCCAGCCATGACTAAATGTTGGCAGAGAAGCAAGTCCAAATATGCTTTATATAAATTTTTACTCACCTCATCTGATTAGCGGCCATTCTGAGAAGAAAATAAGGAGGAAATCTTGCACATGATGGAATTTTCAGAAGCATATTAACTCTGTGAAATGATTTCTGGAGATTTCTTACTTAGCTGAAGAGCAAATTGCCTTTCTGATAACCTGTTGTTTAAGAAGAAATACATGTGAGATACACAGTGATATATATGTACACAAACCCACGGTTGGGATGGATTCCACTCCCAAAGGCATATGGTTCAACCCAAAGAACACCATGGCATGTAACCATCATTCTGCAGATGCTTCCACATACATGAAGCCGTATCTCGTGTAAAGAGACAAGCCAGTGCATAAAGGTGGTAGTAGATGTTTCATAGTGTGATAGCCTCAGTGATTCCTCATGTCACTAAGAGCACGTAGCCTATTCTTTCTGAGTCTTAAGTACCAAAATCAGCCCTCTGTAGCTCCCCAGCTGTGAAGGAGCAGCACAAATCCTGATGTGGATGTGATGAATACCAATGGGCTATCTCCTCAGGAGTGCTCAAGGCCGCTCTCAGGGCCAGATCATCCGTGTATGCAGACAACAAACCTGTCGGTGCAGTCCCAAACCCAGGCAAGAACTGCTTTCCTTGAGTCTGTTTGGTATGTGACAGATGGACTTGTGCTGTCTGGAGGCCATTAGGTGCACTTAGACATGCTGTCCATTGGCTGACTTCAAAACTGCTGTGTGGAGTGGAAGGTCTGAAAAGCGTGCTTATTCCCAGGCCTTTCTCAATCACCTGAGACTACTATAACTGCAAAAAATCATCTTTGACAGCTGAATCTCTTTTGCATAAATATTTTGATATTCCTTGTTTTCAGACAGGACGGTCATACAATTCTATTTGTAAAAAGCCTAGCAAGCCGGAAATGGGCCTCTGGTGTCCCTTGAAACACTATATCAACATCCATTAGCAGACAACATTCAGTAGATGGTGGGGCTTTCTATAAGATTACTTCTGTTATCCTAGGCTTTTTCCTTCATACTTCAGGCTCTCGCATAACTTGTTCATTGTGTTGCCAAAATTCTGCTAAAATAAAAAAAAACCTCCTTAATACCAATGTAGCATTAAGAAGCAGGCATTCTATATTTGGCCAGATGCATGAGGGGATAGCTCCTCCCAAATCAATGCGTGTTGAGTACAGGAAAGTTCCTGTTTATATGTGTTCAGTATTCATTGATTGTCCCTGACTAAACATACATATGATAATAATTCCCCTGAAATCATTAACATATTTTCCCTCCCCTTTACACATGCATTCTTCTGTCCTCGGGGTCTCTCTGGTGGTCCCTGGTGGTCAGAGACCCCAATGTTCCCGGTGACCTGGCTGAGTTGGCAGGGCACTGGGGCTGGTGAACTTCCAGTTCTCCTTCTTACACAATGGGTATTGTGCAGTTCCATAGGCCAGTAGTTTTGGAGAAGAAGGATTGTGTTAGCTCACCAGGTGTAGACAATTTGTCGTCTAGTAACAATTGCAAAATGAGACTGTTCTCTTATGGCATCCCAGTATGTCTTGGTAGTTAAATACTACCAAGAGACAAATATTCTTGATGTGACTCGCTTTTCAATGGCAGAGAGTTAACAAACTCATTCCCTTTTCTCCACTGATATCCAACAGATAGGACTGTTACTGGCTGTCAACATGTAATATATTAACTGCACCAGTGCAATTGTCGGTGTTCTTTGAAGATAGAAATTACATAAAAAGAAGAAACACCACCTTCTCGTCTGTGATTACTTGGAGAGATAAATAAGTTTGCCCAAGATGGGAAAGTGACCATGAATACGAGTTTGAAATCTAAATTTAAAGAGCTGGATGAGCTTCAAGATTTCTGCTTTTGTCCCAGACCAACTACTCATTATTGACAAGTCACAGACCCAGTAACTACAAGATTTTCTGGTGACTCATAACTGTGAAAATCCATGGCATGCAACATCTAATGAGTAAATCCTCAGATGAGCTTAGTCATCGTGTCACCAAGGGAGGCTGAGAGTCCTGCAGAAGGGTGTTTAAGAGACAAGAATTTTACTTGCATATCAGCATGTGGACGTGGGAAAGTACAGTATATTTTACTAAATTCCTTCCACAGGACACTGGAAAATCTATGACTTTTCCTGATTTTTTTAGATAGACCAGCAGTGTGAGGAAACAGTTTTGTGGGAAGCCATAAAACTGTTGGAATTCAGATAGGAAAACCAGCATCTTTAAGAGGGGGAGGCCCATAGAAATGACCCAAGTATAACAAGTGTCAGACTTATAAGGTGTTATGGAATGAGATGATATCATGATGTCTCCAGCACAGAGGTGTCGCAATATGGATGCAATAGCTTGATGCCTATTGACTACACAAAGGGGAATTTGGAGCTCCCGGTTATTGAGAGATGGCTTCAAAAACATACACCTTACACATAATTGTGAGGCAGGTTGGTCAAGAAAGCATCAAGCTGGGAATTTTTCAAAATGCTTCTGTTTCATTAGAAAATTACAATTCGTCAAAAACAAGTATTTGCCAGGAAAATTATGTCTCTTCATATAATTTTCACCCAGCTTACCAGCACATTTGGTTTAAAAGTCTGAAACTAAGATTATTTTATTTAATTTGGAGAAAAGTCTATATTGTAAGTAAAACTAAACTGAATTTATTTAAACTTAAAAATCTTTATGTGTGAGTTGTCAAACCTGATGGAGAGTTCCAGTGCTATGAAAACATTTCTAATGATATAAACCATTATTACTTTTCAATGTTTATTTATAAAAACAGTCCATATGTTTATTTTTGGGGGGAAATTAGGTGTTACTTAGTTCATTTGCAAGCTGTACTCCTGATGCTCAGATTAGAAAATACTATGAGGTGAGGTAGGTCTGTCTGTTAAAGGGCAAAGACACAAATACATCTTCTGTATCATTGCAAGGTGAAGGTTAGAGATCTTCTAAAAGAGAAGCCAGGCATAAGTCTTTAATTTCACTACTACATGTCCACCCCAACTCAGAACCAACACGCTATTTAGACACCTGCCCAGAAAAACAGAAATAAAAATTAAATAAAAATCTAAATCAGATAAAGTAGAGCCTGAAATGCTCTACAATGCAAGCAATTAGGGTTTGGTAAATAAATAAAAATATGGAGTACATTTTTTTTTAAGTAGATGGAGGGAGGAGGAGGAGAAAAACCTCAGCTGCAAGGAGTATTACCTGAGTCATCATGCAATTAAGGTCTGTGGGCTATTTCGGATCTGTTCCACCTACTTTGCACCAGCTCCAGTGGTATTATACATTTCAAAACCTACCTCAGCTACCCACTAAATGATGCCTTTGACATAAGGAAATTGTTAAACATTCCCTCCTGAGCTTTTGTGTAAGAGGCAGGACCAGTGAAAGCAAATGTGTTTTGAGACACTGAGCATCCAGCTAGTCTCACTTCTGGGGTGGTCCCTTGGGGACACAGGCAGTGGATGTTAAAATTCACTACCTCATGGCTACTTTAATTTACACTGGCAATTGTTATCAGGTAGCATCAAAGTATGGCACATAAATATTATGAACCAGAGACTAACCACAGGAAGAAAGCAAACTTCGCATCGTGCCTGCAGGTAAGACTATTCATGAATGCAAAACGAATAGACTGATTCTTTTAAAACAAGTCTCTTCCGTAGATGGCAAGGTGATATACAAATGGAGCTGTGTACATTTTCCGTGTTGGAATTTTGGGCACCTTTTGTCGGTGCCCCTTTCAGTGCTGTCGGAGTTCTTATCAAAGAGATGGGACTATCGTGGTTATACACAATTTATTACTTAAAATAACAAACAAAGCATCAGTCTCAGAGGTCGTGAGATCTGGTAACAAGTCGCCATAACACAGAACAGTCACAAGATTCAGGGTTACATGGTAATTTATAACTTTCTAATCCAATAAGCAATTAACACGAAACTTTGTTTTGACTTTATGACCTATCACCTGTAGTACTTTTTACTGCAATGCGGCTGTCTCTTAACCAATAATTCTTTAGGTCACGTACACACATATACTTCTATTGTAACATCTAAATTCTTAACTTAAACTATAAAATCACATTATTATACTTAAAACCCTCCACCATAACTCCCAATACATATTCTTATAACTATAGGAACATAGGTTTGTAATTCTCTTGCTTAAGGTCTATATATTTCTGTTATTACACCAGCCCAAGCTTCTTCCAGGACCACAGATCAAACCCACCATCAGCTGCAGAAGTTTTTGTTTCTCTGTTTCCTACAGAGCTGAGTTTCGACTGAATGCACTCAACTCTAAGTTAAGTAAGCCAACACTTGAGCAAGGAATGTGAAAGGAGGAGACAGAAAACAAAAAGGATGATGTTGATTCAACAGAATCTTTTTGTGAAGATAAGTGATGCTGTGCAAAGGGCCTTGTTTCTGTAAAAAGTTTGCAACAGCATGAATGAGTAATAAAAGGGAAGGAAACAAGGAAGGCAGTTCTGCCTTGCCACCTTGAGGACTTTCTTGCAAACCCAGATTTGCCTCCTATCAAGAACCTTGAGTGATGTGCCAGAAGCTGTACAATAGCATGCAGTATTGTGAAGATACCACAAAAACCTTAAGTCCACGGGACATCTTAGAGAGATTCCTAGTAAGCCAGAATTCTTGCTGAAGCCCAAACTTTGCATAGAAAAGGTGTTCCTTTGTCCTTCCCAACCCTAACAACCCAATCTGCAAAAATTCCCAAAGCCTCATGATCCACTGTCAGCAAGTACCAAATTGTGCCTTTTAGAAGGAAACAAAGCAGCTTGCTTCTGGTATTGAAAATTTTACCCAAATAATAACTGGGAAGGTTTATCTGGGGGGAAACAAAAAAGAAAAGAATTTCTGTAATGGAGGCTGTATTCCAGTTTGCAGCTTTTTCTGGTACTGTAACACATAAGAGCCTGCAACTTAACAGTCATGATGAATATTGGTCAATTCTGGCCATTTCTCACTAGATATCCTCATTAAGTAATAATTACTATTTTTAAAATATTAGTCGCCACATAAACTGTTTGACATATATCAGTAATCAGTCTGAAAAAATGTTTTTTCAACTGCTCAATTTACCCTGAATATCTGCACCAGTTACCTTAGACAAGGAAATAAGAGAAATCTTAACATAATGGAGGGGAAAATATGTGTACAGGAGTATATATAATATTTTTACATGTATATTCACACATGCACAGACACATACCCAAAAATACTTCACTGAAGTGTACTGAGTTTTCAAGAGAACTTGGCACTGCTTAAAGATTCATATAAATGAACCTGAAAAATGGTTGCCAAATAAGGCAAACTGAGGCAAAGAACAACATATATAATATTAAATACTTTGAGCTGACTGAGTGGCTTGCTTGGACTTGCAGGAGAAACCTGAAAACTGAGATACAGTCAGTATGAAAGAGCACTTAAGAGTTTTGTCTCCTACTAATGCGTATTTTGTCATTTATATTAATTATGACTTTAAATGATGAGTAATCTTCAAAGAGGTATAGAAAAATCTCTGAGAGAGAGGTTGAGTACAAGGAATAGATTGGGTCACAAATCAGGGAGTGGGGTGAGGAAACAATCTTGGCTCTGTGGGACAAACACTCAACAGCATGAGGGGGCTAAACATGGCAGTGAGTCAGAGACAAGGCAGATTTTCTCCTAGGGGAAAGGGAGGGGTATATCAAGGACTGGTGCAGGGAGCAATCTGAAAACAAGAGTTAGTCTGACATGGAGAAGAAGAAAGATTTACGAGACCTGTGGGTGGCAGAGCAGGGAAGCAATGCCATTGTCAAAATGACTGAATATTCATATTTTGTGATCTGCAAGTCTAAGTCATCCCCTAGAGGTTTGTGTCCTTCACTGTTGGCTGTAGGTGGTGTATTAGATAACACCTACTTCAAGGTTTCAGGTAGGAGCCCAAAGACAACTCAAAAAAAAAGGAGTTTCCAGAAAATCAACATACAAAACATACTCAGAAAAAAAGTAGAAATTTTCCTGGTCTTCATTGGTACAATGTGTCCTCAGGCTTGACCACTACTGCCTTAAAAGAAAGAAAGAGAAAAAAGCCATTACAAGCAATTACACAAAGTCCTGATGCTTTATAACCTTATACTCTCCATAAGTGGTACAACCACTGTCCTTGCGCAGTTTCCAACAAACAGATGAGAGCGAACTGAACAGGTAGTAACGACCTTAATAAAAAGGAAAAGCCACTGGCTGTTTACATCCATCTGTATCTTGGTTAAAGTGCAGAACAATACTGGACCTTATTAAAGGACAGATTGCAACTGGCTGTATGTCAAAAGACAACAGGCTACAAAGCAAATTCTTTGTCTGAATGTGTATCTGTCTTCTGAAGATATTGTGTAGTGTGACGATTGCAGCATGGCCCTGCTGCATGAGCTGGTGAAGTTGCAATCAAAGAGAAGGACAGAGAAAGGAATTGGACCCCCTTCGTCTCCTTTGCTCTTAGAAAAGCTGCTTTTAGCCTGAATCTGTGGGAGTTCTTGTTAGGTATCACCTCCTGCTGAATGTATGAATACTAAGGCAGATGGATGTGAACCAGAAACAGTACCCAAATTCCCTTCTCACACTTTGGAATGACAATGTGAGACAACTCCATCTCACTTTATGGAACCTAATACAGAGCTGAATTTTATTGAACACTTAAGTTTGAGTATTCATCATCTGTTAAAATAAGGTACATGATGGCTTTCAATTTTATAGACAATTGTATTCAAGCCCTATTAGTTGACCATTTGATGAATAAGAACATCAAATAGGTCACTTTCTGGTTAGTTCTTCCCGACTTTCAAATTTCTTGTCATTTCCCATCAACATCAGAAAACCTTCTCATTCTTCTGTCTCCAGGAAATTTGGGATTCAGAGTGAGATAAATAAACCATCACTGCTGTGATGCATCTTACTTAGTATAATCAAGAACCCACTCCTGCATGATCCTTAGCAAAGGAGGCTTGAGGCTGTTCCATGCAAAGGTAAAAACATCTATAGGGCTTTCCCATGAAGAGCACTGGACAACCATTATGTCCCTGCTTTTAACTGGCACTCACCTCTCTGTTGATTCCTGAGGGTTCTAAAATTAATTATTGATGTTCTGGAGCAGTTAGGGCAACCTCTGAAATTGAGTCCTTTGAAGAGTTACATTCCAAAGAGCAGCAAATAATATAGTTGTGCCAGAGTCTGGATTATCATATTAATATGATGCGTTTATAGGTAATTCCTTTCTGCTAAACGCAACCCTGCAAAAAAGAAAGATTCTCTGCTTAGCTTCTTGTAGGGCAGGCACAGAAAAAAAAAGAAATTGCACAGCTCTTAAAGCTCCTTCATACCCTGTTTATCTCACGGAAATGTATTAATCCAGTTATGACTAAAATGAAATAGCTAGAGAGGACTAGGAAACTGAAGTCAAATGCACAGATCCATAGTTTTCCTTCAGCAGATTAGGTAGCATTCGGAAATAGGAATCTCCATTATGATAAGGAATGCTACTAATACCTTTACTTGGCAAGAACATGCACCAAAATAGTATTGAAAATTTTTCTGTCTGGTCACAAAAACTGGCTTTGTACAACAATAGCAGCAACAACAACGACGACAACAACAACAACCCAAAAAAGCACCAAACAAACAAACAAACAAACAAACAAAAAATCCCCAAAAAACCACCAACCCCCCAAAAAATTTTTGACAGGCCTCAATGGAAGGGACCACTTCAAAACAATTGAATTTAAGAACTCTTTTAATTGTGCATTGATTTATGAGCTATTGTGTTTTCTTGGGGGGAAAAAAAAATCAAGAAAAGCAAATATTAAACTCCAGAGCTGAAATACTAACTATGAGTAAAATACAAGCCTGAGCAGGGTACGGCATTTCATTTTTGCAGTATTTAAACTTGCACATACTCCTCCAACAAGTGGGGTAACATAAGCAGGCCTGCTCTGCGCAAGGATAAACTTCAAAGAAAATGTTGAATTCTGTAGTCCATATGAATGTTGTTACCTCAAGGTCTAACTCCCTCCCTGCTTTTGCATTTTACACAATAACAGTTTACCATTTAGGTCAGCAAGAAGAAATAATATTACAGCAAGACGGCACCCATTCTGCTTGCAGGTTGCTTGTATTAAGAACAAAAAGTTGTTGCCTATAATTTAGTAAAGTATACAAATGTTCTGCAAACCAAATGAGCAAATCCTCAGTAAGAGATAATAGTCTGCATAACATAAGCAGTTTGATCTCAGTGCTGCAATGACTAGTTTCTATTTTTTAAGTCTTATCATAGCCTGGGATGGACACCGACTGCTCTCAAGCAATGGATACCTGCTTTTACAATCACAAGATAACTTAATTGTCATCAAGTTATTAATGCTATTAGGTATGGATACATAGCACTACACAACAAAGTGACAAGTAAACCCCAAACCTACATGCATTTCTTTCTGGAAAGAGTACTGCAAAACACACAGTTTAAAGCGTGTAAGTTTAAACATAAAGGAGGTATTATTAATGTTGTTTTACAACATTAGTTTCAGTGAGATTCATCACATCCTTCAAGTGAAGGGTAGACATCAATCTGTGTTTTCTCTGTGATAACTTAATAATTTTTCACTCCAGAAAGTAATTCTTAGGTAAGAATTCCTCTGTGTTGGTGAGGGATTTGGCATTGGGTGAGGTCATGATTTCTTACATGTGCTCAAAACTTAGAACACAAATATAAAAGCCTATAATCACTTTCACCTTAAAAGTATATTTGTATCTTACATGAATTCTATTCACAATTTCTATCAACTTCTGCTTTTTATATGTATTTCACATACATTTCTGTAGTAATTTCTCCCTTTTAATTTGTCAAAAATTGTTTTTTCTTATAGTCTTTTTTTTTTCTTTGAAGCATAAAATAAAAATAATGGATCAACACTTTCTTTTTCTGTGATCTTTTTACTAGGATAATTGGTTGAGACTTTATAAAAAACTGACAGAAAATAAACACAAATTTTACAGTGCCTAGGACAAGTGAAAATATGTTTAGTGATTTAAAGCAAAATCCAGTTTAAAAGCAAATAGTCTCTCAGAGCATTTACAATACAAATATTGCCACAAATGCATAAAAATCAATGAAGTCAATAATCTAGAAATTAGATAAAAATTTAGACTGGATGTCTAGGTACTTAAACATTCAAGCTGAAAGAAACATAAAGTAGAGAATTAACTAAAAGCAGCATAGTTATTTTTAATAATTAGAAAGAAATGTTTCTAACAAAATGGGGGGATCCAAACCCCGGAACAGAAAGGCTCATAAAAGAGGATCAATAAAAAAAGAAAGAGAGAAATCAGTCAGATGGGTCTGAGGCTGCTACAGCATACTTCTATATTCAGAGATCACGGAGAGGTTTGGGTTGCAAAGAGCCCTTCAAGATCATCCAGTTCCAACTCCCCTGCTGTGGGCAGAGACACCTTCCACTAGACCAGTGTGCTCAAAGCGCCATCCAGACTGGCCTTGAACCCTTCCAAAGGCAGAGCATTTTTGCAAAGGACAAATACTTTTTTTAACCTGGCATTTTTAGATGCCAGTATACAGCTAAAGGCCAAGTCTGAGTAACAACAAAAGTAGTTATTTTATGAGAAAATTGGATAGTTATGGGAAAATTGTTAAGTCTCCTAAAAAAATGAAGTCTATTTTGACAAAATGAAAAAAAAAGAAGAAAAAAGGGAGTCAGGCTATTTAACCTCTGGGTTGAAATTTTTAACAGAAACAAAATAAACAGAAAGATATCATGATAACTTCATTTTTGAAAATATTTCCCCTGGGAAATACCAATACAGAGAATACCTATGAAGAAGAGAATTCTATACTCATTCTAAGTACCAATCTTTTACTTCTATATTAATTGGAAAAGAGAACACATGTAAGGAGTAAGACAAAATATAAACTGTCATCTAGAAAAGAGTACCACCTACTCCAAAAATTTCATGCCAGAAGTGTGGCTCATTTAACATAATCATAGCAAAGCTATTTTTCATACATGGCATTATCAACATCAGTGGACAAAGAGCTGAAAGAACAAAAAATTATCTAAAATTAGGCCCAGATGGAGCAATGCACTTAAATGTGTGCATAACCCTAGGGGTAATAGCAGTCCAATTCACCACAGCAGCAATATGCAGCAACATACCAGAGGACTTTGCTGGATACATTTCAGTCACACACTGGAAAACTCTCACCCACAAAGAAAGTTATTATGACATTTATTTCTTTATACAATCTTCCTATGCAAGGGTGCTTTGTCAAGAAAAAAGAATTACAAATAGAAACGAAATCAACCCCTTTTTAGAAAGGTAGGGAACCTTTCTAAACCCCAAAGCCTTGTGGGGCAGTACAAAACACTAGTTCCTTTCTGCTTCCTTCCAAACAAGCGGTAAATTTGCCCCTTGTTCTGAAAACGCTGCTCAGTTTTGGGCTGGTCAGCCCTTTGTGAGGTCCTGCTGCCGCACTGCTAAGGCTGCTGGCAGCAGCACCTGCTTCAGAGACAGACCTGCTTGGAAGCCCTAAAGCCACAGATTATTACTGCAATCCCAGTTAGTGCATAATATGGCTCTTCGTTTGTCCAGAAGGGTCTGAGAAGAGTTAATTAGATGTCAGCTACGGCAGGAGTAGCTACAGGATACTTCTATAGCTGCTGCCCCTGAGGGTCACATGTCAGCCAGTGATGCTGCATGGACACCCTTCTAGTCCAGTGGAAGTTCCCAGGCCTTTCTAACCCGCCTCTTTCCAGCATGTTTTGACAGGCCGTAAGTATAAATCAAAGTACAGTGATGAGACTTTGTTTCAAACAAACAAACAAACAAAACACTAAGTGAAGCATGTTATTTAGCTTCTTAACAAAGAAGTATAAGGAAATATAAATGTACACTGTGTGCATAAAAAGGTGTTTTAGCACACACACATACACATTATTACTCTTGACACTAGCATAATGCATAAAATTAAGACAAATATTTTATATGAGTCTAATATGAGTTTAATTTATGCTATTTTTTATTTTGTATGTCATCTTTTGACAGCAAAATTATATCAGTCATAAAGTTCTCACCATTTTAATGTTAATATATATTTTGTTTGCATTTGCTAACAATGCACAGGAGTTCTAAAGTGTTTAACCTGTAAGAAAATTTATATTAATACTGTAGTCTTAAATCAAAACCTACATGCCTATTTCACAGATGTTCCTCTTCTCTGTCTTTCCCAACAGAGCCCCTCAGTTCTGCTAAATATAGTCAGAAGAGAAATTTTGATTACAAGAAAAATTCCGAAGATATCCATTAAATAAATAGTTTAAAAGCCGAAGTACGACTCAAATGAAGACAACCAATCAGAAGAAGGGACCACTTTCTAAAACTTTGGCATTGTACATCTCTTTGGTGGAGTATCTTTCATAGGCTTGAGCTTCAGTAAATGATTTGTACTGCATATAAACTTAAACAAATCCTAAGGACACAGAACAACTATAAGTACATTGAAGTCTAACTTTAATTCTTTACTGTCTTTATCTTGCAAACTTTAATTTACCAATGCAGTTGTGAGGTTTTTTGCCTCCTTGCACATACAGATATTTCACAGAGGCCAGTGAAATTTCTGCAAGGAGGGAGACTCAATATAATCACACTTCAGAACTTGCTTACAAGTTAGGATTTACAAAACTGCATACACTATATGTATGAATTATCCTGTTTACATACTGCATTGAGCTTCTGCTGTTCTCTTCACTATTGTTTTGTAACTAATAAAAAACCCCTCCAAACTTTGCATATTTGGGATATGTAGACTTCCTGTTTTGTAGAGAAGAAAGAAAAGGAGAAGTAGGCATAACAGGTATCTTGAAGTCCTCTATCATCATGGCCCAGTGCCAGTATCTAACAGATCATACACTAGGACAAAAAGAAGCTAATTACTGTGCATAAACCTAGTTCTTTTTATGACTCATTCGTTCTCAGTGAGGATTTCCTTATGCCAACTGTTAAAACAGTACAGTCATTGCACTTTTGGCAATTAATGCAAATTCCAGAGCTCTGCTGCCATCAGAAATGACAACACCCATCCAATGTTAAAACTTTAGTATTTTTTTCCAATTGCCAAAAGAGACAGTTATATTACATTTGCTGCTTGATCCTGTGGTCTCTATTCATAAGAGTGTTTTGTCTGCTTAATGACTTTGACACAGATGCCCTTGAGTTAAAACTGTTGCAATGAACAGGCTTTCTTCAGGGTGACAGAGAGCAGGGAATCTCAAGCAAGTCCTGCAGAGCTCTAACAAGAGCTTGGAAATGTGCTTCATAAATCTTCAAGTCACAGTGCGGACACATTTTTCTGCCTACTCCCGAGCACGATGTCCCATTCCCTATCCGGCCCTCCCTGAATACAATTTTGAAAACTCTGCTTTGGGCTTGGTGCCATAATACAAGGAAGAGATTCTGAATGTTGTTAAGTCTTTGTACAAAAGTTGGGCAGTGAATCGAGTCAACAAATCAAGAGCAGAAAGAAAAAATTGTGCTGTCACTGTATCTGGTGGCAACCCCCGAAATTCCCTCCCTTCCATAAACAAGCCCAGGAACAACAGCGCCTACAGAGAAGCCATATATCCTGTGATGGTTGAGCTCTTTTTAAACAGAAGCAGGTGTGCAGTTTTACAGAAGAGAGAGTTCCTGATTTCATTTTGCCACAGCAGTATCTGCTGTGGGTCTCTGAGAAGAGCTGTCACACAAGCATCATTTGTCAGAGACTCCTTGCCACTCCTGCTGGAGAAGATATGGCATCCATTGATAAATTTGTCTGTTTTCTCTTTGTGACACTAATGTTCTGCTACCATTCTTTTTTTTTTTTCTGCTTTCATGCCATTTCCAGCAAAAATATTTAATGGAAAAGAGTTTGAAGACATGGAGGAGGAATCATGAAAGTAACTGGAAATAATTTGTTACTCACAACAATTTTTTAAATTCAAGATAGAGAGCTTGCACACCTTTACACATCCCATTACTTTATTCCTGTCCTGAAATTATTATATGCTTCAAAGACAGTAACTTACATAATTTCCATGTGGCATTTTGTCTAGCACTGGTGAATGACCACAAGGAAGGGAGCACAGACAATGAATTTATGAGATCATATGTTTGTAAGATTTTATGCTATTATTGTATGATTGTAAGATTTATAAGATTTCTTACTACTTTTGACAGTCTAGAGAGTCTAGAGAGCAGTCTACAAAGCATCTACAGATGTGATTTTTTATTTTGTTACTTTATATATTGACTAACTGTATGACGACTATACAAACGTGAAAATAATATACAAATAATTAAAGTATTTTCTGGAGAAAGTCAGACACTGTAACTCTCCCAGAAATTAAAGTGACTAAAAAATTCACAACACACATTCTACACACAAATTCTACACAACAAGCATTAAAAGAGAGGAAGAAGAAGACACAAAACCAAAAATAGTAATGGAGATCTCTTATGGCTTAGAAAACACACTTCACCACCAAAAAATACCCCTGTGATGCAGGTCAAGTCAGTCACCAAGAACACATTATAGACTGAGCTGCCAAGGTTGCTGTTCAATGTTTTAGGAGGTTATTCACAACCCAGTTCATTTCACTCACTGGCACAGAGCACACTCCCCACAGTTTACTGAGGGTAGTAGTCTGATGAAAAGTTTTCAACTAAATTTTTCCACCCAGAAGCCATACTGTGAAATCTCACTCTAATGTGCAGTCTTAATGCAGTCTTTTAAGAATGCTGCAGGACAAAAATTTACAATTTTTATTTTTATCAAAAATGTCTCAAATAGGGTTCATGAACATGGATGAAGATCTCTTGATCCTTCATTTTGCAAAGAAATCCCATCCCTCTCATTTTCTAAGCAGGAAGGATGGATGCAAAGGGAGACTAAAAGCATAGCACCATTTTTTTCAGTGCAGAACACTGAGAAAATCATAAGGAAATTGTACACTGGAATCAGGGCAAAGGGCTGAGCATGTCTGACTTCCTGGAAAAACTACATTTGAACCAGTGGGCCAAGAAACCCGAATGGGACAGAGGCTTCTGAAATACTACAGTCCTACAGTTTTCATAACAGGTATTCAAGGACAGAAAAATAAAAAAACCACATATCTTTCAGGGCTGGAGCTCAGTCCTTAAAAACTCACTCTTAAAGTACAAACTCAGAGGAAAACAGGATTCCTGATTTCTGCTGTTCACACAACTGTCTGATTTTTCTGTAGCCAGTGTATATTTTGGAAGGGAACTCGCAAAAATCTTCATGCTTTGAAAGGACATGAACTACAGCCAAACTTGTCAGATTCAGTTCTTACCACATCATGAGTAGGCATGGTAATGTCAAGATCTGAGGATCATTTAGAGTCAAGTACTCATCTTGCTGAGGATGTATTTTATCTCTGCTGGTGCTGATTACCCAGATCTCACATGCCCTATTAAAAATAACTTTTCAGGACAATGATTTTGCTAGGACTAGAATATTGCTGGAGAAACAACATTGTCCCAAACTGTCTATTTATTACTGAGGCTAAAGAGAACACAATTCACATGTAAAATCAGTGCTATCATACCTGTAATAATAAATAAAAGTAAATAAATTCCTTTCAAAGTGAGCAAAAAATATCTGTAGAATGAAAGAAAGCATAAATACCCCAGTAAAACATGCAAGCTGGCTGAAAAGTACTAATGCTTTGTCAAAAGTTAAAATGCAATTGGCTCACTAATACACAGTGAATGGGGACAGACAGTCTGTTTCAGAGGGCAGTTTGAATAGATTATGAAGAGTGTCTTACAAGGAGTCACATCTACATACAAATATTCTTCACACAGCCATCCTTGAATGAAAACTAGTCTTCAAGTCACAGCTCTGTAACGCACTATCTTAAGAGCAGAAACAAAGATGTTCACAAAGACATCAAAACCAAAAGACAAGCAGTTCTTCCACAGGAGGAGACAGACCCCAGTTGCATATTGTACAGGTAATACAACTCTATTTCCACCCTAGCTGCTGCGAGACATCATCCCTCATTTCCTAATTTCAATCCTACACTAATCCTAAATGTCTTTAATCCAGACAGGGCTCTATTTTATGCCTTATCTTTAACTGCTCCTTTCAGACCTAGCAGTGGCACAACTGGCACACACTTGTGAGGCAACACCTTTGCTGAGGGCGATGCCTCCTGAGCACAGCTCACCTGCACCCACACCGGGACTTCTGACTAAGGGATGATTAATACCTGTAAAAAGAGATAGGCTTCCACTTGAACGTAACAGGGGTTTAAAGCAAACACTTAAGGGCAGTGACAATGGGAAGGTAACCACCTGTATTAGTGCACATTAACTAGCTTATTGCACAACCCTAAATCAGGGGAAATAACACTTTGCCCAGGAACTCAATGAGATTTAAAGGTGTGGGAAATTAACCTTGATTCATTACTTTGAAGGAAGAAGACAAATGTTCTGCATGCAAAGTGAGTCCAAGCCTTTGTAGCCTTGCATTACTTCCTTTGGCAGCATTCTTGTTCCTCTTGAACCCTTTGATATGGAGTAGCTCTGATTCAGACTGATTCCATCTCATCTTTCCCAGAAAATTCAGTGTGTTTCTATTTGTTGTATGTCTCAGTTGGTTGCCAGGCCTCTCTTTCCAGAGACAATTTGAATCCCAAGTAAGAAAAAGTGTCAAGATTGTCAGAAACAGAGCCATGCAGATTATCCCACAGCAAAAAGGACAAGTAATTTGGGTGACTGTCTCATTATATGGTCATTGTTTATGTTCTGGCTCTGAGGACACCAGTGTGCCAGAAATGTCAGACTTACTGAGGATGCAAAGTCTAATTTCTCAGTCAGTTCTCCATTATTGGATATACCATTTAGAACTCTGAATTTTTCAGAAGAATATCTGATATCTCAGGTTTTGCTTGACTACTTTCCCATCTACTCTGAAAAAGTTAAAATGCTATAATTTCACCACAAGTGCTAGGCTTGAAAGTATTTACTGCTGAGGTGACTACACATTTTCCACATGGCAACAAGAACAAATCCATCCTTCTATCTCTGATCACAAGGTTATATGTATAGCTGTCCTTGTAAAGGTGTAAATAATAAAGGTATAGGTAATAAGGCAGCAGAAATATTTCCAGTCAGAAGTCTCATTTTGTCCCTTATATGAGATGACAGTTTTATATTTTTGTATGCAGCTATATTTAATAATACATTTAAATTAATTTGTAAAATCAGTTCAGAAGAATGAATAATTCAGTATCCTCTTAGATGGGAAAAGCTGTAGAGAGGGCTGTCAGGACAGCTTAAAAGATAAAGTTTTGAGCAAAAAAACCCCTGAAACGTTCAAAATGAAGGTGTTTGAAGTGAAGCCTTGTTGTGTCCTTGTATCATATTTCCCTGTTTCCCCCCTCCTTTGTCCAAGACTGAGATCCAACAACCTCATCTCAGCCATATCATTCAGCTCCCTTCCTTTCTTTATCTCTGGTCTGGCCGTGGTGCCCCCACATACACCAGCACATAATCTGCAGGGAACACTGGGTTCAAGGCCACACTCCATAACCAGTTATTTTCAGATGGAAGCTTAAATCTACCTCTCTCTGAAAGGATTCTTGGTGGCACAAACAAGTTGAATATTGTACTGTTGAAGCCACTGCCGGCACTCTTCTCCCAGGCAAAGGCCAAAATGGTAGCAAATTCAACTTGAAGAAAATTTGTTCCTGCTGTATTGGTTTTGGGATTACAGACCAGCTGCTGAGGACAGCTAGTTCATATTACTCTGAATCTGGAATATGGAAAATAGCATGCAATCATGTGAAACAAAATAGCAAATCTCAGAGTCCTTCAAAGGAGAAAAGGCTTTTCTTAAGCAGAAAATGCTCTTCAACTTTAAGGAGAACAGGTCTACTTCACTGAGATACTGCAACACATAAAAAATTACTTCTTAAGAGAAACTTAATGTTAAAAATAGCTTCTTCTCCCAGCCCAGATATTATTTTCCAGATATTACCTTTAGAAATGACAGCTTCTGCTATTTTTTTTCCCAAAAATATTCCATTTATAGCTTGCAAAATTAGAAACTTTAGAAAGGAGATACAAGTATAGGAAATTAAATGGAAGCTTCACGGGATGCAAAAGAGCTGTTGTAACCACTGTAGCAAATGTGTGAAGCATTCAAAGACTGTGGAAGGGGGCTCATTATACAAACTGTGATAAATTATGCATCTTGTAAGCTGAAGCTTCTCTCTGAGAAAAATGTGTACCATGTTTCATGTAAGAAATGATGGCTTTGTAAAGAGATTAATTTGTCTTTTGGGTTTCTCCTACCACATAAAAAATGATGTAGTCACATGTGGCAAAGTGTTGATGTAGTATAAGGTAATTCTGCTGGTTCAAATTAGTTCAGAAAACTTTGAAGCTTTAATTTTGTATGAAATGCTGCAGTCAAGATCAAGTATGGTCAATCCACACAATTCTAATCTTATGTTATATCAAGTATCATTAATGATGCATAAAGCGGATGTGCTCACTATATTGAGTAGCAGTTTTACAGAAATGTAACTACGAGCCCAAGGTTATTTGAGTGACAACATGATTACATCCAAAGACCTTGGATCAGGAAGAAAAGCTCACAAGTACTTCCAAAGTCATTGGCCTTGTTATTGTTTGATTGTGTCTTAACTAGACCCAGCAGCACTCTGACATGAAAACATCTCTGCTTCCTGAGACAGTAGGTTCAGAATTTGTCATTCTTAAGACTGCATTTAGGTGTAGGTGTAAAAAACCACAGCAGTGAGGTGTACCTGGCAAACCCAGGATATGAGTCAATATTTTCTTCCTACGTAGTAATTACATGAAAAGAGAGGAAAAAAGGAAAGGGTAGCAAAAGACAGCAGAAATGTATTCCTGGGTTTTCCCCTGGTCTGTAAACAGTCCTACTAATCTCCCTCATCAATTAATTAGAAGAATCAAAGAAAGGATTAGTGAGAAGGATCACAGTACATCAATCACCAGTGAGAGGACTATTTGTTGACTAATAATCACGTGTCTCCAAAGGCCATGGCTCAAAAGTTCTCACTTGTGGATGGATGGACTCATTCTGCTCAATTTCAAACCCACCCGAACAATTCTATCCGCAGTTTGTATTTGTCTGGTCAGCTAAAATGCAAGAATGAAAGGGAAACAAAGCTGAAGAATAAGTATATTGCAAGTTTTATGAACTATCAGCATTAATAATGCCATCAGATTGAAAGACACTCCAACAGCAGTCACTAAAAGGTAAGGACAACGTTTCAGTGACTTTTTTTTTTAATGGAGCACTGAAGGGCATTCTGTGCAATTCTAAAATATTAATATTGATGTCATATGTATTTGCAGGTGGGCATGTTTGGTAATGGAAATATTCAGGGCAGTGCTAGTAAACGTTCCGAGATATAACCATTTTAGTACAAACTGGTTTTCACTAGAGCAGAATTTTATATGCAGCATAGTATCTCTTTCAAATCTTCTATGACATGGGAAAAAACACTTTTGAATTCATTTCTAACAATCCATTCATTTATCTACCCTTCCAAGCCTTTTGTGGTAGTTTTTTCTAAAACACAGTACTAAGACCAGTCCACTCTCACTTTTTCCTCATTTGACATCCAAGATTAGTGGCCAATGGGTCCTTATAAACTTTGAACACGTCAGCTAAACAGCAGAGACTTGCGAAAATAACAAGGTTCATGTGAAATTTGATATTCCTTGAGCAGATAGCAAATACCCTTGGTTGTGAATATTTTTTAAAGGATTTGTAAGTACTTTCAGAGTGATTAAATATTCACACGTTTCACCCCCTCCTTTTAGTTTAAAATAGAAATATTACACACTAGAAATGTTTACTTTTTAGGTAGGGTATTAGCTTTTGTGATCTAGTCTAATTGTAGTTACTTTGTAATCTTACTTCTAACACAAGGCTCCCCGGAATTAGATAACTTTCTTCAGAGATATTCCATGGTTTGGAGATAATGTGATTCTGGTTAAAAATGATGATAGGTGCTGGTTACTGCTGTTGTCCACCTCTGATAAATCCTACTAAATTCAATATAATATATGTTGAATATACAAGAATATATATACCTATTGAATATAAATGTCTCAGTTGTGCAAATTAATGCCCATGTGTTGTGATGTGTGCTTCATGCTTATTCAGCTTGAGCTCCATTTGCCTTCACGTCATGGATGGTGACTTTGTGTATGTACCAGCACAGTCTTTTATGATTTTACTGCTGGCTTTGGAAATTACTCTGGCACTTACATTTGAAATAATACCAATCTGTACATTTAAACTCACTATGGATTCCTGGAATCCTTTTTC
The DNA here is from genome assembly GCA_013397815.1 of Aleadryas rufinucha. Classification (NCBI taxonomy): domain Eukaryota; kingdom Metazoa; phylum Chordata; class Aves; order Passeriformes; genus Aleadryas; species Aleadryas rufinucha. Next base: position 36,024 of record VZTH01000560.1, read on the forward strand.
TAAGAAGAATTAAATCTCTACATTAAGCATGAACATTCACAGCTCCATATCAGCTGTAGTAATCACATGTATAAAGCTAATACCTGCAGAAGTTCCTCCACAGATAAAGTCTTCTTAATAAAAGAGGGAAAACCCCCTTGATTTTAAATGAAACTCCAAATAAACAAACATCATCAGTCCAGGAAAAACTAACTGCAACACCTAAAGAATGAAAAATTTACCCAGAAAGAAGCCAATCTTTTTTCTACATTGAGCAACACATGCAATACAAAAATTTTCAATCTGGCAGTTGATTCCTTTTCTAAGAGGGGAAAAAAAAATATGAAAAGAAAAACTGCTAATATGCTGCATTTTTGTAAATTTTTACCTCCAAGTTTGGAACAAACTTTTTAGTATTCACAAAGGAAAACAATATTGCAGTATGCCACATATTCTGAAAAGCATAACTTCACACCAGTGTTTAGAAAAGCAAAAAACACTCTAAATATATGAAAGACTTTTTTTCTTCAAAAATAACACAAGAGAATGCAAATATTTTAAAAAGTTGCACAGCTGCTTTTAAACTTCAGATAGTAAAAAAGCAGAAGTTCTTTCTGTGCTAATGCAGTACTTAAGTTACACCCTGATTTATCAGTTCAGCAAATGGTATTTTTCAAAATACTTCAGGTAATTTGGAAAACACTCTTATTCAACATCTTAGATGTCAGTTACCTAATTACAGTAAGTGTGCTACTGAAAACCTCTGCTTTACCTTTAAAGTTCAGGAGACGATCCCATTCCTTAATTAAGCCAGAGGTTGTACAACAGTGTCTGCACAATAGATATAGGAATATCTAACGCAAGCTTTTCTTAGCCTTTTGTGGTGGATGCACAAATGTGCCACCTGATCTCATCTGTCAGCCTTTACCAGTGAAATGTCAGGTTGGGTCACTTCTTATGGTCCAGACAGCAGTAATCAGGAAACCAGCAGACATTAAATAAAATATATATTTAGTGACTCCATATGGTCGACAGTCACCTCTAGTCTTAAGGGGACTTTTCTTATGACAGTCATGTACATAACAACAGCATATCAATGCAGTAAATGTTAAGTCAGTAGAAACAGGGATACCTTGTTACTCTTCACCATTAAAAACACCCTGCAGATGCCTTGCTTGCATGCCAATAAATTTAATCTCACAGAATGGGTAGATATTAGAAGCAGGTGGCAGCCTAGTGAATTAATACTAATAATTTTACAAAAGATGTAGAAATGACAACAGATATCTGCAATGGAAAGCCACAATGAGGAGCAGCTCAAAGCAGGCTTAAAACTGGAACTGAGAAATATATGTTAACTACAGCATACAGATTTAAAAATAGATGAATAGACCTATCTAGCTTGTATCTATCAGCAGAAGACTTTTTAGAGCACTTTTTTGTTTAGTAGTCCAGGTGCTCAACCCTAGGGTAACTTACTGTGGTTATTGCTGTTCCAACATGTATGTCAATCATTCTGCAGCTGAAGCTGGAAGAAAACCTCCCCTTGTCTCCTACAGCCCCACCAAGAACGTGGTACTTTCCACATTTCTGCCAAAGGCAGGATCTTAAAATATTAATAGCAAGAAAAATCTACCTTGAGTACATCACTGGCTCTAAAGTGTTTTTCTCCTGCTGCAGGGTGAAAGAAGGAGTATCTGTACCAAGATTATTGTCTAGGTAGCACGAAGAGGCATGTGGAAGGGAAATGAATAAAACAAAAGAAAGAAAAGCAGGAGGAGTTGACTTCTGCCTTGCACCCATACAGTTAAAACCAAATGGGACTTTCATCAGAAGCATCTTGACAAATTGTACTGGTAAATGCGGAGAGCCAACTACACCAGAAGCCTTGCTTCCTCCACCGCTAAAGTTAGAAAATGTTAGATTACTTTCAGGTGATAGATAGCTTAAGCCAGGGCCTGCTGATAAGAGCATGAAAAAACAAAGCAGAGCTTTATGTAGCAGTACAAACAGCTAAAAATTTGAAAAATATTCAAGATAGTATTACATTTGTGCAACAGACAATACAAACTGCAGTTTAATCATGGATTTTAACATGGCTCCACCGAGAAAATTCAGGTGCAGCCTGTGATCAGCATGAGGAGGAACCAGAAGAGAAGGGCATCTGTTCAGGATGAGTCGTCTCCTGGTTAGCAATGTCTTCACTGATGCATTTTGGTAGAGGTTTATCACTCACTGATCCATCTCAGCAGCTCCACACCTGTCCAAATGCTTTCTAGCAGATTGCTGACAAAAGAAGAAATGTTTTTAAAATATTTGGCCACTCAAATAACTTTCTGAAAAACATTTGTATGGTAAAGTATTAGTTCTGTTCTCTTAGCCATTTAGAGCAAAACACCACGATGTTTTGAGAGGGCAGAGGAATGACAAATGTTAGTAATCTAGCACACTAAATTGTATGACTTTGTCTCTTACACATGCTTTCAGTCAGATGCTCATAAAAGCAAGCCCTTGGAATGCCCTTTCTGTACAGAAAAAAGGCACTTCTGATGGCACAAAAATCCTTTCAAACTCAGACAGGGTTTGCACATGATAGGTGACTTTCCATGTTTTTTTCCAAGTGGACAACACCTGTTTAAGAGACTGATTTTGAAAAAAAACCCAGGGGATTTTTCCTGAAAAAGTGAGCATTTCTCAGGTGAAGCCCTTTCCTCAGAAGACTGGATGGCCCAAATATCTAATCTAGGCTTTCTGAGGAAAAAACATGTTACAGTTCCATGCTAATGCTAAAAAACTCCCGAAGTACAGATTAATTATTAAGTAATATCTGGCAGCAAGTATTCTCTTTAGAAGTGTAAAAGCACTTTTTACTTCTTTTAGAAGTGTAAAAGCACTTTTACACTTTAGAAGTGTAAAAGTGTAAACAAAGTGTAAAAGTGTAAGAGCACAACCTGTTGCTCTCTATTCTGTTGCCTCTGAAGCTTAAGTGCCTAAAAGACTTGGGAAAGGGTCTTTCTACACAGGACTTCTCAGGTATGATCACCAAGACCACTATAAATCCATTTCTGCTTTATGCATTAAAGGGAGTTAAAGCACAGTATGCAGTTAAAGGGAGTTTTCACAACATTAATTTGCAGTTACTGTAACGTCATTTTCTGTGTTCAGACAGGTGCTAAAGAATTTTGTTGTAGATAGAAGTAAACCAACAGTCAACTAAAATAAGGACTAAATTTTAAAAAAGCCAAAAATTAATCAAGTTTAACATGATTTTCAGGGCAATCTTGGTGATTTAGGCAAACTACCCTTAATGAAAAAGACCACACTGGATGGTTTCATTTTTTTCAGCACAAGTATATCTGGACAGCTTTGAAAATCTCTGTCTACTGTATTTAGAAAATCATTACCAAACTCTTCTGTTAGATGCTGCATAAAGGAATTTAATACTGAGAATTATAATCGAGAATAAAAGCTAAACCAAACAGCAAAGACAGCCTTACTATTGATCTATTAATGTCTGTTTACAGTGTAGGGTTTGTATCATTTCTACAGGATATACCTATGATGTGGCACTGACTCTGTAAAACTCAAAACATTTAGTGACAAGCAGGGTAAATTCTAGCCATAAGTAAAAGAAATGAATAACACAGGAATCATTGGTCTCAACTCAGACTGGGATAAAGTTGACTTGTTTGACATCCTTGGATTTGTCAAGTAGAGACAAAAATGTGTCTAAGAGATACTGCATTTCTTGATGGATTTTTGTAAGGTATTTCTTCTATTTTAAATTCATTCCATTTGACCCTGTAAAATACTAAGCATCTCCTGTTAGTCCTATGCCTTCTTTTGTCCTCCAAAAAGTGTTAAGGGTTGAAGGTGTTCAACATCCAGCCAAAAAGCAGTTACTATCTTTCAACTCTGGAAACCATTTCAGGGACTGTGCGATGAAAGGTTTTCCCAGGTATACGTAGTAAGCTGTTAATAACCGAGATGTGGTGATGAGGGCTGCAGCTTTGTGGAGTATATTTTTCTTTTCAACTGGTGGTTAAAATGTATACATGTCCACCAAGACGCACAAATGCCAGCTCATAAGAAAAATATTTGGAGGTAAGAGACTGACTTGATTAAACTGTGGGGCTGATCCTAATTTAGAAATCTGTTGAATTTCATTAAACTTGACAGCAAATGAACTGCAAATAAAGGCTGCTGTATTGAAGTTCTCTAAGACAAAGCCTTCAGCTGGAAGTGTTCACACAGCTGAATTGAGTGACATAACAAGCCATCCAAACTGAAAGAAATTAATAAGGAAGGATTGAACTAGCATCAAAAATAGCTCCTTTCTTGCATCATTTGTAAGAAAATGCATTACTGTTTCATGGGTGGAAAGAAAATCATCCACCTCCCTCAAGTAGCTTGAAATCACTTAAAAATGGTAGCTACAACACTTAAAATATATAGACAATAATTCTATAGTTATTATGAGAATATTCTTTATCATGCAGTGATGGCTCAAAAGACTGTGAATAAGTAATTACAGGGTAAAGATGCAGGACTTGATCTGCTTCTCCAGTGCAGAAATCTTTAAGACATTCTTGATAACATCCTTAAGAACATTTCTTATGGGTTATGATATTAACAATAACCTTAAATCTTGGATAAATTTGCCTCTAGAGAAAGCAGGAAATGCCCAAACTGAAAGCAACTTATCAAATGTAAAATGTTAATTATTATGAAAGGCAAACACACCAACAGATGTGCAGATAAATATTTTTCCAGAAGATTCTAAGCATAAACTTCATAAACTAAAATAATCATGTCTAAACAAGACTTTTCTCATGGGTACCATAAATGAAAGAGTGATTATGTTCTTGAAGAGAATTTAAAAGTTTTCAAACCATATTATTTACCTGAAAAAGCAAAAAAATCTGTGTCATAAAAGAAAAATAGCAACTTAGGCTAAGGGAAGAAATATGCCATGCTTTCAGTAAAAAGAAAGCGTGTGCTGTGCCCTATATATAACACAAAACTGCAAAGATAGGTATTTGTATCACTCTCTCCACAGAATGCATAAGTGAGGACTTAAATAAAGTACAAGAGAGAATCTGGTCTTCTTACTAATTGTCACATTTTATAATAAATAAGAGTCAAAATGAGAGTGGGAACAACTGATACTTGAATAACCACTAAGTATGTATTTAAAATATTCCATAGGAAAACCTATTCACCAGAAGCATAGAACACACTTGGTTTATTACCTCTAATTGTGTTTGATAGTTCAGCATCATCAGAAGAGAGACAGTGAATTTTTTATTAGTTAACTGTCAGAAAGGGCTGACTAGAAAGAGCAGAAAAAATAGTAAATGAGACAACTCCATTCCTCCACACAGAGGATTGCAAAAGAAGAACCACACTGTTAAGAGCACAGCCATGCAGGCTGTCACCAGCTGCAGTCACCTAGAGTATTGGCTGCATGTGCTGTTTGGAAATGCAAGTAACAGCTTTTTCATATGGGAACCTACTACAAAATAAAGTAGTGCGCACTGTGTTGAATCGTTCCCCTACCAATTTACTCCATATGGGGTCCCAGTAAGGTTTAGCTCAGCCCATCCCATTACGGTGGGTTTACAACAGGAAACGGATTGGTGCCCCCATGAGCAGCTAGTGGGGAAAAAATATTCCACAGAAGATCACAACTGGACTCCTGATGTGGTTTAGTCTAATTCTTCACTCCAAGGAAAGGACTGAAGAAGCCAGCAGCCTTTCTGACACACTCTGTATCTGCTGCTGAATGAAAAACTCCTCTTCAGCTCCAGACTGCTCTGCTTCGCTCCTTTCTCTTGCTTCTTGGCTTTGCACTCCAAAACTTGTTCAAACTTCTTTATGTGCCTTTACAATTGCATAAGGAGAAAAGCGTTAAGAGTTTTTTTACCCCTCGTTTAGAAAGAAAGAGTCTAACCTTTGTCCATGTGCCTACAAGGATTTGTAAGCAGTCAACAGCCATGGTAGAAAAAAGGCAGAGTGAGACAAACCAGAGGGATCCCCACTATGTCTTTTAGTGTCTTACTCTTAATAAGAATAAATCCCTTTCACCATTTTTTCTTCACTTCCATCGCTGACTCTCAAGATTGCAGGAATGCCTAGAAAACACAGGAAGAGCAACTAAAGTAGCATTGCTCAAGTCTATAGGTCTCCAAAACTACAAAACTAACTTTTTGTTACCTTCTGCTTTATATATGAAGCTGCAAGTCTTGAAATACGTGAAGAAATAAATAACCAAAATTCAGTGTCAGGCATCAGCTATTTATTGCAACTCCTGATCTCACTCACAAATACACCCAGCATCTGCTTATCACAGCATGTTGTTAATACATTACAATAAATTGTGAATTAATTATTTTAATTTATTTTCTCTAACTGGTAACCCATCACACCTTAAGTGCTATTGATAGTAGAAAACTGTGTTTACTTTTCATTTTGATCTCTAATTAAAGGAGGCCAGAGGACATTTTCAAGATAAAACCAAGCAAATATATAAGTGATTGAAAGTTTCCAGTGGGATTTTAAGATGAGGACAAGACACTCAAAAGGAGGCATTCCTGGGTATTTAGTCATTCCATCTAAAAGAGGATCATAGAGTTCTTGAATGAAGGAAGCATTATTTATGATTAGTACCAGAGCTAGTGATTGGTTAAAAATGCAAGAAAGTTAGGTAAGACAGAAAAATCAGGTTATTGCAAACAGAGAACATGTCACAGGAACCGTAAGAAATTACTGGGATTATGTGAAGGGCACAATGTATATTAACATTGGCTTTCAGGCTTTCAGATAATATTTCTGGCTCCTTTTTATGAGATAATTTAATATACATTGTACAGGCTTTCTTATGAAACAAATCGTTGTGGTTTTCACACAGACTTTTCTCTAAAATTTATTTGAAAGAAACTCAGGGGTTTCTTTGTTACACACAAGTATATACATATATGAACAGAAGTAGGTTACACAAGTTAAACAGCCCTCATGATGAATTTGTATTTCTAATTGTTCTACAACACTTACTAAAGCAAAAATAAAAAGCAAAGGTACAATACTTCTCCAAATAAAATTCTCAGTACTTTAATACTGCATATTTAAGAGAAATATGACACTTGACAAGGGCTCCTTTCACCTATATTTAAATTCAAGCTGGTCAGTGGTGACAAACACATAGAATGCAGTCAGACTGCAGCATTTTCTAAAGCGTTACACAGATTTACTGCAAGTAGAACAAATCATGAGCATCTTAACCAAAGATCTGTTGGCTTCTAAAGGTGTGACACATTGTGTAAGTAGCAAGCCACCAGATATCATCCCCATTTTTCCAATATTTACACATAAAAATGATTCAAAAAGGAAAGGGTATGTGCACCACAGTTATCCTGCATTTAAATATATCATATTCCAATGATCTGTGAAGTTCAGCTACTAAATTCTCATAGGTACTATGAAACAAAGGAAAACCAAAATATTTTCTAGCTTATAAAATGCTTACCTAAGTGTCTACAACATACTCCTATTCGAGATTGATGTTGACTACTATTGAATTAGTTTATTTATTATAGTCTTAGAATGACACACACTTTTGTGTCAGTCCTGGGCCACTGTTTGAAACAGATCCTGAAAGCAAGCTGGCTGATGTGTATGCACCAGACCTTCATCAAGCATGTACCTTTGCAATGGACTCCACAGTAAATGTATTTTTGCATTTCTTCCATATTGCAGTTGAGAATCCAATATAATGTTGTATAATGACAACAAGATGTCCCAAAAGAGTTTTTCAAAATAAAGCAATACCTCAATCAGTTGATAGAGATCTCAGATTTCATTAAGACTACAGGTTAAGAAAGAGATTTTTACCTAAATGTCAGTGATGCCAGGACAATTCTTCTATGACAAGTGTTTCTGTTCTCCTCAGGCCCCTACAATGCTTTAATACCCAAACCAAAACCCCTCAAAGAACATGATGTGCACATGTGGGACACTAATAATTATTTCTACCACCAAACTTGGGAGTGGTTACAATCCTACAGATCTAATCTCTCCATTCAGTGAAACAACTCTATAAATGTTTGTTTTGGCACTCATCTGTGGAAGCAACATTGATAATGAAAAACTGGATTACTTGCTCCCATAATGGACGTGGGCATTATGAGGCCAGTAGAATCCTGTCAAAAGAGATTGCAAAATACTGTTTTCTGTCTTTTAGAGTCACATTGAAGATTATGAGAAAGTGGTAGAATTTTCCATGAGTTTCACTGTAAAATTTAAATCTGGTAGGTTGCGTTAGGATTTAAATTCTGCTTGACAGGTGTTACCACTACAGAAGAAGTAGCCACTTTCAAAAAGTTATAAAGGTAGTATTTTCGGGAGCATTCAGCTAGTTTGAGGTTATTCTACATAAAATTACACTTCAGTCTGTCAGACGAAGCAAGCTAACTAGTCAGAACAATAGTATAACTACTGCTTCACTAGTTAGGCACTAACTCAGGTCTCAGAAGCCACATTACTCCATTTACCGCTGTTACCTCCAGCTAACTGGTTCCATCTCTCAGAGTGATTGCCAAAAGGTCCCACAGAGATAGCTCTATGTCTGACTGGTTCTGAAACTTGCTCATTCAGTGCCACATGGAGGATCTTTGCAAATCATTTTAATGCAGTTTCAGTATCCCCACATTCTCCAAAGGAGACCAGTAGCAGTTTTGTTGGATGGTGTTTGTGCATCCACATCCCTTAAAATATTTGCATACCAGTGGCAGTGGCAGCATGAAACTCAGCAGATGGCAAACCACCAGCTGAGTAAATATTCATATTGGCCTGCACCACAGTCAGTGCTGCAACCCCGTCAGCAGCATCTATTTCAATAGCTTAACTCAGGTGTGTCTATAGGAGTGACCATAGTGTAAACACGCCTACTAAAGTGTAAAAGTCCTTCTAAAAAATCCACTTGCATCGAACTAAGTGACAAGCTCAATCAAGCTCAAACCAAATTGCATTCTGATGTGTAAGATAACTGTGTTTATTATAAGCTAGGCAAATCTCTCAAGGGTGCTGGTTCCAGCTGCATTTTGCATGCATATGCACATAAAGTTCAGGCCCTGCCTTTCTATTCTAGACTCCTAAAAACAGAGACCTAGCTCATGATGTCAATATTATTGAAACTGCTACTGACAGTTTTTCAAACATTTGCTTCCTTTAAGACTTTACAGAATAATCGAAACAGATTCAACACCCGTATTGCCCTATAAATGCAGTTCTCCTTTCCCAAAAAAGTTATATTATTGAAATCAAAAAACTTCCTTCCCATATAATGGTGAAAGCTTCCCCTCTATAGCAAAGAAAAAAACCCACCACTTACTCTGGTCCTTTATATTACCTTATTTTTATGTTTTCTTAAAGGCTCTGTTCCAAAGAATACATATACGTGTGACTAGCTACATGTATGTGTGCAGTCCAATTAAATTAAATGTTTCTTAAGACAATACAGTTTTGAGATATATTATCCATAAAAAGAACCCTTGAATAGCATGAATAGACATGGCAGAACTACTTCTGTTCTTGAGCATCCCAGTACAGAATATTAAATAATATTAAATAATACAGCCATTAAAAAAAAGGCAGTTTACATTAAAGAATTCCTTTTATGTCTACTTCTCTCATTAGTGATTTATTATAGCCATACTATAGGATCTCATGCCACCCTATATTTCAAAAGCCTTTCTGTGCTAGACAGCTCTGTCCCTTACAGTGCAAAGTTATGAAGAGCCTCTGGGCTGATACTCTAGGCCTTTCTGCACTCACATCTCTCATTTGAAGTCCTGTTTCAGAATTTAAATGTATAACTGAACTGCTGTAAAGTAATTGGCAAAAATCTGCAGTATTTGGCAAAATCCTAACTCTCCAAAAGGACAGAGTAAATGCGTAGAAAATGTATCAGAACTAGTAAAGGTCTACTGCTCCAGATGCCAAAGATTTTAGGATAAGAACCAAAAGCAAAAGGAATAAGAGGGAATTAATCCGGCTTCTATTCCTTTAAAATAAACAAAAAAATATGAATTTGCTTTCTATTTTCTTGCTTTCTTAAACATCGTACTTTTAATATTGTTCTCCTGTTGAACGATTAGGAAGTGAAAACAGGAAGAATAAATTATTCTGATTCAGTGCCTTTGTGTGGCTTTCAGAAAGTATCTCCTCATACGGATGTCAAACAGAGAATTCTCCGACTCTCCAAGCAGCAGCAAGATCTCATCCAATGTCTGTTTTGTGATGCACATCCAATTTTAATAAATATGCTATCAGAAAGTCTACAAGTAAACACAAGCAACTAGCAAAGCTGATCAAGCATCACTATGGCTGAAGTCTTTGAGGTTACTTCACGGGTAAATATTGTAGGGCTGATTCTGGCAGCTCAGACTGCCACATCTGCACAACAAACTGCTAAGTGAGCTTCCTCAGCCTTTGCAAGAAATCTCAGGTTTGGCTGCACATCCCTTAAGCTGTTCTCAGACATGGGGTCTCCTGTTTCTGCACAAACAGAAGACTCTAATGGTTGGAGACATCTGTTGTGGCACCCTCCTCAAAGCAAGGCCACCTGAGATCAGGTCCTTTATGACCAGGAATTATGAACAAATCTGAGGAACTCCTTAGAAAAAATAATAAAAGTTTTAACCCCCCAATTCCAATCATCCAAATTAAAACTCAGTCTGTGAGATCTGCAGTCTTATTTCAGTCAGTAGCATTCGCAAGTTTTCATTAAAGATACATAAATTTTTATTAAAAATATATGAGATAAGGTAGAAAACAATCACATAAAAATTCCCAGCTGTAAGAAGAAAACTTTAAAGGGGGTAAAGAAAAGAAAGGGAAATTCTACCTCAAAAATACAATCCTAACTGCCCCGTCTTTTTTCTTTTTTTTTTTTTTTTAAATACCTGTTGGCTACAAGAGCAATACATCAGGTCAAAAGTATTCTGAATAAGATGAGACAGTCTGAGCTCTCAAACAATACCAACACTCTGCAGAAAAAGTAAAGGAATAATTCTAAAGCAGAGCAAATGAGGTAAAGTGATCTGACATAACACTCCTGCCTGAAGAAAACGATTCTACCATATTTTAAAGTGTCAGTATTTTATTCTGTGTAGTTTGGAGAACTTTGCCTCTGTGATCCTTTGCAGTGCTGCTAAATCAGCAACAAAAATTATGTATATATATACTTCATACATATTATGTAATATGTACTCATACATATTATATAATTTACAGACATATGGAGATGCTCTTGAGACTAACCATGTTCATTCATGGACACCATATTTTGACACTGACAAAAAGGGATCTGCTCAGATGTCATAGTGTAAGGCACTCATATTGTTTTTCTTTACTTCATTCTTGTAGACAAGCCTGTCAATAGTTTGAAGTGAATATAATTTTCACAATCAAACAGGTTCTTTATTATTTTCTTGTTTCTTTATGCGATGTTCACAATACACACGATAATAAGCTGTTTCAAAATAAGAAAAATATCACTTCTGTTTATAAAAAACCCAAAACAAACTATCCAGGAAAATCTAGTACAAACACATAGAAAGTTTCCTTCCTTTCATTTTTGCCTGACAGAATTTGCTTAAGAACAGATGTCTAGATGCTGAACAGTTCATTATTGACATATAGGCCTGAGACATCACAGAACTTCTGTGTTTTCTTCATTTAGGGCCGAGAAAATATGCCTCAGTCATTTGGAAATTATCATTCCTTAGTCATTTATCAACAGCAATAAAAAAAAAAATCTTGTGGGGGAAAAAGGGCAGCTTAAACACTTATTGAAATGATGAACTAACTCGTAAATAGTCATTAATTACATCCAGAAAGCCTAATCCACATTCAGTTAAATTCAACTGGTGTATTGGCTTCACATCATGACAACAGCATCATGATAGTACAGTAAAATCCCTCTCCCCAACACCTAGACATATTGTGTATCAAAACAACTTTCTGACTGTTGTTAAATTATTTGTCTCTTACAGGGTGTTGTTCTCCAAAAAGTGTGTTTTAGCTACTCCTCAGAGGCTCTGAGGAGAGTTTCTGATTAGAAACTTCATATATCTCAACATGTTTTATCAGATGCAATACCTGTATTAGACGTATATAATTTAGGCTAAACCTTCAAAAGCAGCTTTATAAATTGAGTATGCAAGAGTATAATAAATATATAAGATGGATAATTTTAGCGCATTCCAGCTGCATACAAAATGAAGATTTTGGTTATTGTAGCAACTGGTCTGAAAATGTCCATCTCTGTACAAATTTATTTCAGTCACAGAGAGTAAATAGCAATTTCTAAATACCTTCTCATTGGATGCTTTCTGTTTGCACAACCTTCCCATATAACAGTAAAACATCTCAGCCTCGCTACGAATGGCTAGCATCTCACTAGACAAAGAAAATACTTATCAAAATATGGGAGTTAAATTGATGTCTTAAAGTGAGAGTTCAAGGAAAGAGATATAAGGAGACCAGTAAAGCATGGATACTGTGCTCAGACCTTTACAAGCGGACAAAGCCCAACATAAGCAAAGATGGTAAATTTGCTCCGTAACTGATTTGCTTGAAGAAACAGGTGAATCTTGTATTATATCCTCCTAGGAAGTATTTTCCTGATTAAACCTGAACAGGAGTTTTCCAAATCAGTGGTGCTGACAGGGTGGTGAAACCCATGCAGTTAAATCAAGTGACTTGGCTGAAAATCTAGCATTCTTTTTTTCTCAAGTCAGAGAATTCCTGTATTACAGTTTTCCTGACACCAATAGGGTTCTTCTAAAAGTGCCTCTGCTTGTCAATAACCCACACAACTATGTCACTCATGTAAGGGACATGGTTTCTAACCCTCAGTTTCAATGCCATACAAGACCAAAAATCACTGACCTGCCAGTGTTACTCAGTTGTTACTCCTATCCTCTTGCTCATCTTCAATGGTCACCAAGTGCACATAAAGGTTCACAGCAGCTGTGAAAGGCACACTCTGACTCACTCCACTACAGAACTTCTGTCCCTTAAGACAGCAAGGCTCTTGGGATCTCTGCTTTAATGCAGAAAACAAAAGAGGCCTTTTTATAACACTCTATGTCCTCACACAAATTACCTGTGTTGTCTGATCCTAAGCTTCCTCACCAGCAAAATGAGGTCATAATACCTCCCTACTTAACGTCATTTATCTAGCACTTCGTAGGTGAAAAGTACTAAGGCTAATACAGTTGGAGGAGAAGTCCTTTTCCTTCTGATTTCTACCTTCACATTCTGGGCGTTGGAGCTTACAGGAACTTAATTTTTCAAAACAGCAGAAAACTAATACCAGAATTTTACAGAGACACGGATAATGAAAACTTACATGGGTGGATCTGTTTGATTATCAGCCCAATTCTTCACTTTGATAACTATTCATGAATAGGTATTCACAAACATATACATGTACATATCTTTCTTTCATGCTATCTTCCATGTATCTTTCTTTCATGATAAAATGTGTTGTAATATATCTATCTATTCTACAAGCAAATCACCAAGAATTTATCAAACTATGGTCTGAAAAAAAGAGAAAGCACAGAGAAGGAGCTCTTCAAATTAAGTAAGCTTGTGGAAAGGGTAACCCACAAGTTCCTCACTGAAGTGTGTAAGGAAGCTAATACATAGTCTAGTCTTGCTTTGTGGGAGAATTTCCTGTGTGGCGGTCAACCTCAAACACACTGTTACTACATTTGATACATCTGCAGTGTCTCATAATGCTTCTCTAGGAGTACAACAGAGTATGTATTTATGAGGGGTTTAAACTCTTAATGAAGAATCAGCTAGTAGTGGTGAAGTCATAACTCCTACTTTTGACTTCACTGAAGCCCTTCAGCTTTTAATGTACAGCAGAGTAAACCAAATGAATGCTAAATGCTGTAACACTTAGAAGAGGCAGAATTCTAGAATCAACAGGTTTCTAATTAAGTTTGGAGAGTTTTCTTTGAGGATTTTGTTTTCTACATGAAGGAAATACTTTCATTTTGAGCAACTTCTGTTCTTTTACCCGCGTGGCTTTCTAGGTCTTGTTATACTTTAAAGTACTAGAAATTTTTTTCTATTTCAGGTATCCAGTAAAAAAGAAAGGAAAAGCTTCACTGCATTTATTCTGCTGTGCAAACTCTGGTAGTCAGACCAAATGGTGCTTAGCTGTTGACAAGAGAAGTGCCTTACACACATTTAAAGAGGGGGAGAAGGGCAGCAGCAAAGCGCTCTGTATTAGTAAGTTCTACGTGAAGCTGTTCGTCAGGCCAGAGGCCCTTTGGTATCATTGAAAAACAACCTGTAAGAGACTACCTGCCACTCCATAGGCTGGGAGGAGGTTCAGTTCAACTTCTCATTGCTTTAGTATTGTCAGTATTTGTTAATTGATACAATTAACCAACAGGTCATTGAGAGGTAGCTGAGATCTGCTATTCACACCTTCATCTTATGGGTGAATTAATTAATTTCACAATGTCTCTTTTACCTAGAAATGAAAGACAAAAGAGTATCAAAGAGCCACGCTAAAAAAAATACTCTACCAAAACAGCCTGTAGACGTTTAAGCAGCACTTTCATGGTCTCTGCATGCATCTTCTATATTTCTTGATGAAAGCTGTGAGTGTGCAAGTTACTCACTTTGCCTTGAACTCACTTCTTTTTGGCATGTTTGCAGCCTCTGTGGGTTGTGTGAAGGTAGTGGAGAAGTGAGGTGTGTTGGAGCAAAGGAATAGGGCAGGTAAGCCGGCAGACAGGATAGCTCATGCTGTTTCACTCAAATCACTCAAAAACCACTGTGGCCTCAAATTGGACTAGCATTGCCACAGAACTCAGGGTTTCTCATATAGGTTTGAGATTCTGCATTTTATTAATGTTCTGTCTATACCACACTTTTTATCACTTACTACTCTTCCCAATAAATAGAAAAAAAAAAGGGAGATACAAGAAAAAAGTTAATTCCCGTAAAACATGAATTCTAAAACTACAGACTGCTACACCTTTTTGCTAAGCCAAGGCTTTTAAAAAATCTTAAGCCTGTTTTCTTTTCCCTCTCCAAATCAAAGGGTTAGCTTAAAAAAAGCTCACACAAGATTAAAGACAGTTACACACAGTTTTCATTATGAAAAAAAGTTCTTAGTAATTTTTAGTTTCCAGATACTACTGCTATTAAAATCCTTCAATATAGTAGCACAGCTGGCTAGAAAAGTAGTAGAATTTTGAGATCAAAATAAGAAGTCAGATGCTCTTGAAAAACAGAAGTAAAACTCCAAACTAATAGGAATTTTTGATTCTCTGATAAAACGAACTGATTGTTCCAGACAAGGAGATAATTTTAAGGAAAATATAATTTAATTGCAATACATTTTTAAGATAATATATTATTTAATACTGTATTTTCTATCAGTTCTTAAGGGGAAGTCAGTCCTGACTACACAGGATGAAAGTGGGAGAGGTGGGAGTGACATGGCATTGCTGAATTATTTAAAAGCTTTCTATACCATTCATGGTTGCCTTCTCTCTTTCAAGGAAGACATAAAAAAGTCAGAGCAAAAGTTCATTTTGTATAATATGTTGGTAAAATAACTAATCACACATTGTCAGAATAGCAACTGAAGAAAATTTTCTACCTCCTTTATGTTTGCCTTCCTTATGGTACAGTAAATAGAATATATTATTTCTCTCACATTGCAAAGCTGATGGGAAGAGCCAGAACTGTGTAAAACTCACAGTTTTGCCTAAGAAGCAGTGGATTCCCTTTCACCATCTCAGATCTTGATGCACAGGAGGCAGCGTGCAGAGAGCCCAGGGGAAGAGCTGTAATTCATGCCATCCCCTCCACTGTCTTCATCACCCAGAAGTTTCCAAACTTGACCAGGGAAGTTTTCAGTCTTTGAAGGAGGTCAGCATACAGGCAATGCAGCTATTGGAGCTGAGCAGTCCCCTTCTCAGGGGCTGCTCTTTGTTTCTGGCTAGTGAGGACAGTATTGTCTTTCTGTAGTTCCCTGACCAGCCACATCCCTGACTCATTACATTACTTTAGCCAGACCACTGAGCCCTGTTTCTTACCTGCACATGACACATAGTGCATGACTTTTCAAAGAACTGTTTGCTTCAATGGTTATGTTCTTGAGTAAAAACTGTTACATGGATGTGAAAAACTGGCAGTAATATACAGTCAGCAAACCCAGAGCCCGGACTTTAGGTTTTAGAGCTTTAACTTTCAGCAGAAAAAGGCAGCAGGAACTATGTGCAGTATTTCAAGTCCCACAATGTTTATCAAAATAAAAGCTTCTGTCAGTGGATTTGTAGGTGCTTCTAAAAATTATGTGGTTTGGACAATTACATCTTTAAACATTAGGTGGACATACATACCATTCACCTTATTGATATTTCTTTAAGTCATATTAGGGTTTTCAGCATAAGAATAGTTATCCTTTTTGCATATTCATAGAATCATAGGATATAAAGGGGTTGGAATGGAGCTTCAAGATCCTCTAGTCCCAACTTCCCCTGCCATGGGCAGTCACACCTCCCACTAGACCAGGCTGCTCAAGGTCTTATCCAAACTGGCCTTGAACAGTGCCAGATTTGGGGCATCCAGAACCTCCCTGGGCACACCATTCAGGTGTCTCACCACCTCACAGTAAAGAAAGCCTTCCTAAGCTTTTGCCCCTCTTTCAATTTCTTTTTTTTCTTTCCCATTTCATCTACAGTTTTAAGTAGTCTGAAAGCTTTTGGGTTTTGGCCAGATGGGGAGAAAGAGTCAACAGAATGGAGCATAGTTTTAGTTTGGGATTTCATTTAACATATATCTTAAAATTATTTGAAAGGTTAGAAAGCTGTGCTGTCATGAGCTTCTGAAACAAACCCAGAAAAAAAAAAAAAGCACTCCTGGTCAACAGAAAGATCAGAAAAACTATTAAAAAAATTAGCTGATGATCTTCAAAGTGCTTTATAATCCCTAACACATCACACATCATGTGAATCAACAAGCAGGTATGACTCCAACTTTACTACAGGGTAAGGATTAGGTTTGACTGGACTAGAAATTAGAATCACAGTACACGTGAACAAAAAATGTGTAAAAGTAACACATATTATTTACATATATTTACAAATCCAGGGAATATGCAATCACTTCCTGATATACATCTCAATTCACTAAGCATACACAAATCTCTGGGAAATTATATGACCAGCTTGATACTCACATTTTTCAGCCTTGTGTGGCTGTTGTTGCTTTTCTCTTCTAATAATCCAGTCTGGTTTGGTGGTTCTTTTGTCCATTTCAAAAGATTTTGCCAAGGGACATTACAGTAGCAGCCCTGCATGTACGACCAAGATATTTATAGACTTCTCCCTTAATGCTATTTTTAAAGCAAGCAATTTCTGTGTTTTTTGCGAAGTTTGGCCATATTGATCATGACTAGAAGCAGAGGAACCCTGCTCAACATGTGTGAATATTGTCTTGCCATGAAAAACACCTAAGCAACAGCTCCCACCGCCAGAAATGAACTGAGTTGTAACGCACTGGCACAGGCAAAAAGGGATTTCGTATGTGCTGGGAGGTCTTTTCAAGCCTTGCTTGGTTGTGCAGTAAATTGGTGAGGGACTACTTTTGTAGCACGTATTGCTTTCCTCTCTCACCAAGAGGAAGGTGATTAAAACTGACATAATTTTAGAGCTGGTAAAAAATCTATGGCCAGTTTTGCAGTGCAAAAAGCAGGGAACTAATGGCTATCTCAAGTCAACAAACTTTCTCCTGGAACACCATTGAGCCATCTCTTACAGAAGGTATTAAGGAAAAACAGTCCACATGTGCATAACTGAAAATCCTCTTAGCTAGGCACCTGAAGATTTTATCTCACTAGCTGCTCTGTCAGTTTTGTGGGTTTACAGTTGCCTTCTTTTAATTTCAAAAGAATGTTTCAAATTGCTGTGAGAACACTGTATAAAAGAACATGGCACTATGCAGTTAACAGAGCACAGAAGGAAATACTGAAAATTACTCTATACAAAGATTTTTGATAAGAGTACAAACCAGAACTGGACTAAAGAAAAAATTATTTGCCTAAGCATTGCTTTATAAAAGCATATATTGGAAGTAAGTGTAGCTAAACTTAGAAATTAACACGATTTTTAATTAGCAGCATGCTTCTGTATGGTGCATGCCTATGTACTAGCGGAGACAAAAGTTCAGAGCTGATTATCTCATTTGGAAATTTTATTGTAAAGGTCACATTTAAAATGTGTTTTTTGCTTTTCTGTATTGCAGCTTCTAGCAAAAACTCAAATTGTGAGTAAAACACCACCAAAGAGAAATTGTAAGGGTTCACTTTCCACGAGTAATGGGATACAAAGTCCCCCCATCTCCCTGCTCTGCTACAAAAATGTTGTCTACGTCTATTCCCAACCAACCCAACGGATTACTTAAAAAATTTTATCTATCCTTCACTTTCCTTTTAATCTTGCATTTTGCTGTTTCTTTCCAGCCACAAGGATTTAGGTCCAAAAGTTTGACTGTGTTTCCCAACTGTACTGTCAGGTCAAATGAGCAACATTTTTTCTACACATACAAAAAATAAGACATTTGTTTTTAAAAAGTATTAAAAATTAAGATGTGGTTGTCCTACTACCTTAAGAACTGTAGAAAGTATCAGGGGGCACTGACATTTTGTGTGGGCTACGATATCTTGCTGGTTGCTCTGCAATAAACAGAAAGTGGCAAAAGCTACTGAACACTCAACGTTAGAAGGCTAGTGTTTGAGATGTATGGTTTCGAAATAGTATACGTTGTACAGATTCCTCTGGACGTGTACACCGCCTATGTGAACAGCCCGTAAGCCCATACCAGGAGATCAGCTCTCCCCTGTCGTCGGCTGCTGTCGCGACAGGATGCAACTCCGAAAGCCCCAGCGCCCGCTGCGGGGGCTTTTGCCCGGCTGGCGGTCCCGAGCGACCAGCGAGCAGGACCTCACTGCGCGGGGCTCGCCGGGGCCTGACGGCAGCTCCGGGGCCGTGGGGCGGGTCTGCGGCCGGGACCTGCGGGAGAACACGCTCCTGGCCAGGAACCGGCTGCCAGTCGGAGGCTGCCTCTCGGAGAAAGGGTCTCGGGCGCGGCTGCCCCGGGGAGCCCGCGATAGCCGCCGGGTCTCAGCGCAGCGCGGCGTGGGAGCAAAGGGCACACGCAGCGCCCGCGGGACCGACCACGCCGAGAGCAGGTCCCGGGGAGACGCGGAGGGAGGGGAGCGGGGGCGGCCGGAGAGGCGAGGCCCTAGGCAGCGGCCGTCGGGGCTGGCCCTGGCCCAGCGCGGCCCCCACGCCCGAGCAGGGCGAGGCGTGTCCCCCGCGGGCGAGGGCAGCGCGAGGGGCAGGTGTGCGGCGGGCACGGGCANCAGCTCTCCCGGCTCTCCCGTCCGCCGCTGCAGGTACGGACGGAGTCGCGCTGCGGAGCCGTGGGTGACGGATGTGCTGGCGCAGGTCGACCCTTGCGGTCCCCTGCGGGGGCCGGGGGCTGCGCGGAGCCCGAAGCCGTCGCGGGCGAGACCGCCCTCGCTTCCCGCGGCCGGAGACGAGCTGCGGCCCGGAGTCCTCCCATCGGGACCGGCTTGGTTTGGAGGAAGGGGAGCGTGGTGTCCCCAGAGGAGCGGCGGCCCCGGCCGAGCTCGGGCTGAAGGGACCCGAGCGCCCATCGCCAGACCTGTGGCCGCAGGCGACGCGCACGGACGTTTGGGTGTCCCGCAGCCTCCAGACTGGGCGCGGGGCCGGCAGCAGGCCGTGCCTCAGGAACCGGCTTCTCCGGCGGGGCGCAGGTACGTGAATAGGGACGCGGATCTCCTGCGCCCGTCGGCGGCACTCGGCTCCCTCCCGCCGGCGTCCCCGGACGAGAGCGTGGTTCTGCTCATCGGCTGCAGAGTCGAAGTACTGAAAGTCACTTTCCTGTCGAAGCAGTCGTTGCGCTAGCGCGAAACAGGTATCGTATTAGCTGGAATGTGCTTAAGGAGTGAACGGTAAGGATCGAAGAACAAATTTCTCTCACACAAATAATGGAGAAAGGGACAAAGCCACAGGCAGACCCTGCCGTGGTGCTCAGTTGTGGTTTAAGGTAAATGCTTTCATAGGGCAACTGCCACATTTTACGGCTGGCCATTGGTAAGACGTACAGTTTGATCACATACTGCGTTATGTTTCGTCCTGTGCAGATCTCTGAACTGTCTGTTCCTGCAGATGCTGTCAAACATGCTGCTTTTTATTCGCACTAGTTGCTCCTCCATAATATTTAACTGGATCCTTTCATTCCTATGACTGGAGTTGAGCCATAGTACAAAAAACTTCTGAAGTCTATGCTGTTACTGAGCAAAAACTTACAAACAATACAACATTTTAAATTTTTTACTTCTTTTTTTTGTCTATGAGCTACTTTAGTAATTTCTCTTTTTTGCAACCTAGTAATTATTCTGTGCTAGTGAGTTTGAGACATTTCTGATACAGACTGCTACTGACACCATCTCTAATTCAGCAGAAAGGTGTCAGAGTCTATGGACTTGCAGCCCAGGGTTTGCTGGAATCTCTTGATTTTCATTTTTTGTATTTAGAAGGAACCCTTGAGCATAGTGAGACTACACTGCAAGTCAAACTTCCCTTTGGCTCTGCTTCAGTTTAAGCCCACTTACCTTAGTTTTTCAGAAAACTTCTTTAAATAGTAGAACTAGGACAAAATTTTTACCCTGCACACATATTCAGAGACACATAGTTTAAAGAGGGGTTTGTCTACAGATTATTTCAAGATAGAACTTTTACTATGAGAAGTTAAATACCCTCCCAACTAATCTATGAAAAGATTTCTGTAACTTTTAGCACTGAGAAGAATCTGAGTCCATATGCGGTAGGGTTAGTTAAAAAACATCTTTCTATAAAATATCATCCTCCTATACCAGCTGACTAGCCCAAGTCTATGCGGAACAGTGATAACCTTTATTTTATTCTTCAGTATTTGACATCTGGACTCTACAACAAGTGTCACAGTTGTGTGTAGCCATGAATTTTTTTAATGCTTCCTGCATCTGGTTTAGGGAGGAGTAAAGAAAAGTTAGATAGTCAGTTATAATTAGCCCAGTATATCATTGAATTCTCAATGTAAATAAAACTTTTCTTCATATGGAATGAGTTTTAAACCTTTAAAATCAAGACAAGATTTTTCCTATTGAGTGACACAAGGTAAGTGTTGTTTTCATCGTAGCAATAGCATAACAATATGTGGAGAAAGAAATCTCTTAAATATCTTTGTAGCTGTAAAGGCTGGTTGCTAATGCATTAGCACTATGATTGACCTCAGATTTTGGACTTTGTGCAAGTAGTGGCAGCAGGTTTGTGCCTTTTTTTGGATATTGTAAAGCAAACAGGCTGCTTTAAATATTTGCAGAACACTGCAGTTACAGAAGAGTTTCTAGCCTGGGAATAGCATCGGGATTTTTGCTCACTGTATTGGGGTGCTTGGCAAAAGAACAAGCCAGTGTTGTCCTTAGCTGCAGGAGGAAGCCCACTCCCTGCTTAGCTTTGAGTGGTCCCTTATCTTGAAGTTTCTCTTTCTTTGTGTTTGACCAAGTTATTCCAAGAAATGAAGCAAGCTGTCATCTTTTTGGAGGCTTCTTAGAACTCTAAAATCTCATATACAGGAATGACATTTGTTCTACTATGTGAAGTTGGTTTTTTTTAAATTTCTTAGTGCAAGAATGTTGCATGAAAGAGCTGTGAACAGAAGGAGAAAGCACAGGGCTGGAAGAAATAGAAGAAATTATGAGTAAAAAAGAAACCCTTGTGTAAATTCTAATTGTTGTCTTAGCTAGTGATTCTTTGTGTTATTTTCATTTGTTTCAGCAACCCATATGGCTATTGTGTCTCCTCAGGTAACAGCTAGTTAAGCAGTACTACTTGTCCTTAGAAATCAGTAGGGAGGACAGTCAGGTTCTGGCCAGAAAAAGAAGGCACAGCATTCCCTCACATGGTATGAGAAGTAACATGTCTACAAGGTGGGAAGAATTATAGGACAAGCAGAATTAAGGAATTTAAGCACGATTTTATTCTTGGCAGTTCAAAACCCACAATAAAAGTAAAGTTCAGTGAAGAATAATACTGGGGATTTCGTTGTTCTTTGAGGGGGTTGGGAGCAGAAGAGAAAGGAATTTGCCTCTACAGTGTAGGTGAACTTAATGTTGGTCTCAGCTCAGAATAGCACTGGTTGTCTCTTCTGTGTCTTGGTCTTCCCTCACTTGTTAGTGATGCTGAACAGTTGGCAGATGAACAGATGCTGTGGGAACTTTCCATCAGGGGAAGGGTTAGTGGTAGGAGGAATGGCTTTATGGGAGTGAGCTGTGACAAGTTTGAGAATAGGGCAGATTAATTAGTTCTTAAATTTGATATTTGTTTTTTAAGAGTGACGTGATGCTATAAGATAGGATAGTACCATCCTACTGTACAGTCAGTAAATCTTCCTTCTCTGAATTTTGTATTTTCCTGTTTATTTTCATTGTTAGTAGATGTGCTGATACAAATTTTACAATAATGTTAGCCGTTGTCTTTTAAAAGAAGTTATGTCTTTCAGTTTTGACCAAAAAAAGTCAGTTTGTAGCAACTCATGTTTTATCTACTCATATACAGGCTTAGAATGCATGTCTCTGGATCCAGGGCAACAACAAAAGAAGTCTGCCTGTGACACCAGTGTTGGTGTTTCTTAACGAAGGCTTCTGGCCTTTGCAAGTCATACACTTCTTTTTTTCTTCCCTTTTTTTTTTTTTTTTTGCCACAACAGAGAGATGCAATTTCTTTTAAAAGACAACAGCTAGCAAATTTGTATCAACACATCTACTAAATTTGAAAGCAGACAGCAAAAGACAAAATCCAGAGGTGGAAGATTTACTGACTGTTTTTCACTTAGTAGAGTCCCATCTTCACTTGTTGAATTTTTATTTTTTTTTTAATATCTTTCATCTCATTTATTTAATCAGATTTTGACTTTATCTAATTTTATCTGTTGTGGACCAAAGACCATTTCTTAAATTTTTTCCTAAATGTGCCTTTAGTTCACATGTTGTGTGTGATTTCTGAGTGTCTCATAACAAACTAAATTTCACAAAACCTGCAAGACTTGGGTGAGTAGTAGGGTAAATACAGTCAGATGCACGTTCTGGATATCCTAGCTCAGTCTGATATCATTTTGGTGACTATTTCTGCAACATAGCTGGGAGCTTCTCATCACACATGTTGTTCTGTCTTTGTGTATTTCATCCTGGCTATTCAGAAAACAAAGTGCTAACATCTGGTAGGCATTTGTAAAAACTTTGAAAGAGGTCCAGTACCTGCTTTGCATAGGAAATGTAGGCTTGAGAAGGAATTCAGTTTTCTAAGAGGTCTTTCATCAGGATAACTATGGCAAGATGACTCTTTTCATTTCTCCCACCTGTATTCTTAACTTAGGTATCTCTGGTAACTTCTGCAACAGGCAGTGCAAAGTCTGTCCTTTCATATACTACAGTTACTGATTTCCCAGAGAACAGTCCTTTTAATTGACAGTATAAGGTAGAAGATTTTAAAAATTTGTGAAAAGAAAACCTTTTGAGCATATAGCTAGTAAATATTGTTAATACAAAATCAATTTTCTTTCAGAAAGTCAGTGAAATAAAAAACTATGTTTGTGTTTGGCAGTAAATAATTATCTGTTGAGATTTGATCTGGTAGGGTGCTATGCACCAGTCATTTCCTCAGACTTGGTTATTAGAATTAGCCCTGACATTCAGAGGAATTGAGCCAATACTTCATGTAGCAAAGTACAAGAAGGAGTTGTTCTTATAAATAGTATTCACAAATTTTCAAGGTAACCAGCAGATGAAAATTACAGAGGCTGAAATATGTAAGATTTTTAAAATAGAGCAAATGATCAGTGAACTATTATGCTCTGAATGCATTTTAAAGCTTCTTTAAAATTATTATTAAAAAAGAAAAAAAATCAAACTCATAAGGCTGAAGTCTAGTTTAAATATCTGTACTATTTTAAATAGACACAATGTTATTGGCTACTAGTAAGATGCCTTTTTTTCTTGAATGCGTGACTTTAACACAAAAGGTGTGTTTAGAAATCTGTTGACAGAGACCTTATGGCCACAAAATCTTGTTTTAATTAACTGGTATGGTTTAGGGGGAAAAAAAAGATATTTCTTCCTTTTACTGTGTACATGTACGTAACCCACTTCAATAAGTGATAAAATTAATGAGAAAATTTCAATACATTGCAGTTTTTTTATCATAAAATGTATGCCTAAAATAACTCTTTTATAGGTTTCATTCTTTAACCTTAGAATTTAAGAATTCAGATAATGATAATTCACTCAATTAAAAAAAAAAAACCAAACAAAAACCAAAACTGAACAATGACTAAGTCATTATGTTTTCTGTAGATTTTCTCAAGTAGACCTTAAAAGAGAAGGTAGCTCCATATAAGCAGTGAAACACCATGGGATTATTTTCAAAATTCACTTAGAGGTTAGCTTGCCTAGCAGTAGCTGTGCAGACATTCTCCGGTCCTACAGTGTTTTAGGGGAATCTTTCTCTTACTAGGTGCAACAAATAATGCAGTTCATTATTCTGGCTAGATTAGTCATGCTCAGATATTGGAGAACACTTACTGAGCATAAAAATATTCTCCTGTTTATAAGCAGGACAGGAAAAAAAAAATCACTTTTCTTCTGTTACTGTGTTGGTCTTGATGTGTTACCCCTCGGAGACCAGTTCAGCAAGTCTTCTCCAGCAATGACTGTCCAAGGAATCCTCCATGAGAAGTGACCAGTCACTCAGTGTCTTCTGTAGTGATGCCTATTGTATCCTTAGATTGGATTCAATAGGTGTCTACCAGCCACACTGCTTGGAGACCCCAGAAACCTATTCTGTAGAGGCTCCTGGGTTTAACCAGTTGTACAGAAGGATGTGTTCTTTAACCTGTTTTGCATGAGGAAGAATAATTAACATGTGCAATCCACATAACTTTAATTGGCTAATCATGGTGAACCTTTCATTTTTTCCTATGATTCTTCCTCAGAATTGCCCATTTACTACTTTTTAGAACTCCACATTAAAAATCCCAGAAAATACAAGAAAGTGCAAGATTCTGGCAACAATTTCTGTGTCCCCAGCATTCCATCAGTGATTCACTTTAGCTTCCAATAACAAGTTGTATCTTTACTGGCAGTGTCTCCAATGTAGGTTGTGGGATGAAGGGGAAGGAAGGCAGCACTGTAGTAGACATTAGACAGCTTTCTATGCAGTGAACTGAAAATGTCTGAGCCCAAAACTGAAAACCCAGCCTTTTGTGGTTTGGCCTGAAGCAGGATTAAACCATAGTTCAAAGTCAGAAATCCAGATCAACCTTGGTTAATTTGCAAATTTCTTTCCAATGAAGATGTTCTCAACACAGTAGGGAGCTTTACTTAATCAGTGTTTTTCAGACCTACTTAGGAACATGCTGCTCACAGCAAGCTATTTTAAGAACATTTTAAATTGCACGAACACATTTGCAAGACACCTGCCCCTGTAAGAAGTTACCCAGGAATAGTAATTAACACCTTGCTTTAAAGTGCAACAGAGAATTTCAGATAGATAGGGTGAGGAACAGTAAAATGGAACAGAAAATTACACAGAATAATTGATTTCATAAGTAGATTCATTAAAAAAAGTAGGTTTTGCAAAATCTTGAACGAATAATGATGTGTTTTCAACTCTCCAACTTCTTTTAAGACAGATAGATGTCTATACGAACTTTTATTCATTTTTAACCAGGTGTAGTTGTGGAGGTCCCAGCTTGTAAACTAGTAAATTGTTATTGTGACAACAGTCATTTGTGGGTAACACAAGCATAATGTTATGGCTAATATGAATTAATCATAATGCAAATGTATGGATGGATATTGTATGCCTCTCTGAGGACTATAGTGCAGTAACTTTCCTTACAACTTCTGGGCTTTCCTATGTTGAGGAATCAGTATCTGGTTTCTACAATAAGTGGAAAAAATGGGCCGAATAATTTGGACAACTGACAGCCTGTGAGCTGCAGAGAAATTTATACCTCATGTTGTTGTTGATTTATTTTTCTAGACTTAGTGGTTCATTTGGTAGACTGGGGAGGAGCAACAGGTCAGTAACTAATGCCACTATATGCCTGCAAGTCCTTTATATCTGCCTTACCCTGCAGTCCAAGTGAAACACACAGGGTAGAAATAACAAAAGGCTTAAACACTCTTAACAAATTACTGTGTTCTGCTTTTGGCTCTATACATCCTTTGTTAGTTATCATGACCTATTGATGAGGGACAGGGTTTGTTACATTTGTTACATGTTTGTTCAGACCCAGCTGAGCCCTTGGGTCAACGTATCACAGTGCAGTTAAATAAAATTTTACACAGCAAAGCCACTGTCATTATCATATCCCATGACCATTCAGCATGTGCATCCTACACCATCATATACGAAGTGGGGATTTCCTTTTAAGACAGCAATAGTAAAAAAGTTATGTGTATGAACAGGACAATATGGGCAACACTTCCGTGTTGCTACAGCACATTTGAATTTTTTGGTTATGCCTTGAGAACTGCTTCTTCTAATCTGTTTGAACAAATAAAGGAAGTAAACTAGGCTGTTTCTTTGCCAGTAGAGAATATACAAGTATTAGTTTGTAGTGGTTTCAGTTCACTTTTTTATCTTTTGTGAGATAGGAGATTTGCAGGAATGCAAAACAGGCTCAAAACTTAAAGAATATGAAAAGGTTTATTAACAGAATTAAAAGAGAAAAGAAAATAATAAGAAATTAAAGCAAAATCCCTCTTTTTGCTCGCACAACTCCTCCTCCCTTTTCTCTTCCCCAAACCAGCACAAAGGATAACACCACATAATTCTTGGTCAGTATTCACAGTTCTTAAGAATCTCTCCACTAGTTAAGGAAAAAAGAGTTTTTCTTTGCTATCCGTGGTTTCCCAAACTGTATTAGCCACAGTCCGACAGCCCCCGCCTGAGATTAAAGCTGCCACCGGGAAAAAACAGCTCTCCCATGGATAGAGGATCACATGGGCCACACATGGGGTAATCTTTTTTAAGGGTGAACAGATTCCAGCCTGAAATAGCCAGTCGTTTCTCCACAGAAAATCTTAAAAGTTTCTTACAGCTCCTCACACCTCTGGGCACCTGGCATGGTCAGGTTTGGAACATTACAGATTCCACCNCAGCTCCATCTTCTCCCCCCTCCTGCAGGAACGGCAGAGCCAAAAGAGAGGGAACTTCCTGTCTCCCCCAGGCTTAAATATGGAAATTCCGAAAAGCGCTACTGGTCAAACGAGCTGTCTGTCAGCTCAGGCTCAACCTACCACATAGTTGGTTTACATTTTCCCAAAACAGCATTTGCCCTAGTTGTTCCACTTAAGAGTGTTCTCCGTCATTTATATCAAACTTTGCTCCAATTGAAGCATAATTATCTTATCAAACAATGTGCTGAGGTGCTATCCACTTACATCCCCTTTACTGTGGATGTATGTACTAGCAGTATACAAAATACTCCTGAAAAAAAATCACACCCATTATTTTCATTATTAAAATGCTGTTATAATTAGTCTTCCAGGGACAAAGCTAAATTTACTATAAGTTTATAGAAAGCCCTGTTCCTATTTAAAGATTGCAGAATTTTCCAACATCACTGATGTCTATTCTAGCAATTTTTTTAAGCTTTTTTTTGCATTTGGCTACACATTAGCTAACTGACCTGATCAATTCTCACTGGAGAAAGAGAAGTATTCAGAAGACCTGAATTACTTCGTGTTTCGTTTTTGTTGTTGGTTTGTTGTTTTTTTTTTTTATGGCAACCTATTATTTCCCATGGCTTACTAATGCCTCATGGAGTGTGTTAAAAGGACGGAATTCACACAGGAGACTGGAAATGCTGTTAACTTCATTCTGGTTTCATTCAAATTCTGACTTGCAAACATAAGCATTGGTCTGTCCATGCTTCTACCAAGTCAGCAACAAAATCCCATTTACCCAGAAGACTGAATTTTCAGCTGTTAATAATTAATTTTGGTTTTTGCAGTTTTTACTTCCAGTAAGGATGAGAGGTGTTCATGTTACACCTATTTGGGATCCAAATACAGGGTTGAGAAATCTCATGATCCTGTATTCCAACCTTCTTCCTAAATATTTTAATCTTAAGGACAGGTAAGAAGTTTAACGTAATTGTGACAAGCATCTTTATCAGATTTACTGATGTCAGTCATTGCTGTGTTTGATCTTAAAAAATTACTGATTTGATTTTTTGAAAAATACGCTTACTTTCCTACTTAGTCATGTGACTTGCTTTACTGGTATCTCATGCAAGTTTGGATTCAATTTTGGATAACAGGTATGATGAATTTCTAGCTAATCAAAATTAAATACCTGAAAGTGTAGTATCACTTTTACAAGTTGACACAATGAGCAGACTTTCAGATAAGTTGAAGAGCTATTTGAAGAAATACATCCATCACCTGCAGTGAAGTTTAAAACCTGGGGCTTTAATCCAGGTGATTTTTTAATACAAGGGCTGACATTAAAATCACAGGGATTTTCAGAAATAAGGACTACAGGAGTATTGGATCTGTAACATCGGATATTTTGGTGAGTTTTATGTGTTGCTGTCTGGTTTTATCTGATTCCATTGGAATAGTTTTTGTTTCCATCTAACTCATAAGCAGCAGGGTTTGAAGTTGTTATTCATGTTGCAGACTTCACCACTGGAACATGCAAAGTGTATTGCTTAATTCAAATATTGATAAAACGTGTATTTTATTTATATCTGCATAAACATGAATGTAAGTGAATGAAATTAAACTGAAGCTACATTGTCTTTAAACAAACTCACAGGCCAGAATTTTTAAGTGAATTGTTTGACACCTGCATAGGGGTGACAGCTTTTCCATTATCAGGTGAAGTCAGGAGTATTAATGGGTCAAGGTTCAGTGATGCATTGTTAAATACTGAGACAAACCCATCCAATCACACACTCAGTTCCGTGGCACAGGGGCCACCTTAAAGCTTGGTGAGTCTCCCAGAGACTTGGAATTCAGCTAAATCTGAGAAACTAGGCCTCCATGGGATTATTAATTCTAGGATCTTCCCAATAATCTTTCATTTTGAAACTCTACTTTCTTCCAGCATCCAGAGAAAGACAGATAATGAATCATTCCTCAAAAGCATAGTCTGTCCTGTATGTCTCTGTTATTCCCACAGCCACCTGCAAAAAGTTAGATTATTTTAAAGGACAAAAATCCCAATTTGAAGAAGATTAGTTCAGCAATTGAAGTAATACTCAGTGCAAAGATCAAAGGAGATCAGGCTAATTTTATTTAAAGTAATTTTAAAGTTTTTTAGCTTGAGTCTAAACATCGTTATTTGTGAAGGTAGATGAGGATCAATCATACCTTAGCTAACTTCAATGTGGAGATACAAAGATTCAGAAAAATTTGCACAACCATTTTTTAAAAAATTTTTTAAATGCCAGAACAAGGCATGCCTTAAAAAAAAAAGGGAAAAAGAAAAAAAGAAAAAGCAGCATGTGTAGGCCCAATAGGCTCGATTAAAAACCCACAGAAATTAACTGGAATCTCTTTGACAAGGGTGTGTCTTTTGAGACCATGAAGGAAAATTTATGTGCATTAGGCTATGGCATAATCTCATAGGTTTTAAGAGCAAGGGAGAGAAGAAAAATTTTTTCAATTTACCTAGAAGAATACCCATGGAAAACTTAGTATGGAAGACTCCTTCAGTTGAAGAAAGAGGACAGTTCTGTTCAGTCAAATCCAGTTAGAACAAATAATGGTTTATACTGTAATAAGTGAATAAATGTTTCTGGATGAATAATTTATAAAATTCCCCATGGTCAAGTAATTTGGTGTAAGGGAAAAATATATGTGAGCCTTTTTAAAAGAA
Source organism: Aleadryas rufinucha (assembly GCA_013397815.1). Classification (NCBI taxonomy): domain Eukaryota; kingdom Metazoa; phylum Chordata; class Aves; order Passeriformes; genus Aleadryas; species Aleadryas rufinucha. Next base: position 66,065 of record VZTH01000560.1, read on the forward strand.
ATATGACAAGGTTTTCCTCAATAAGTATTTCAAGCAGCTATATGTTTTTCTGTTTCCAGCTGCTGCTTCTTTATTGTTGATACATTCCCAGCTGAAAATTTTCATGGAAACTAGGATTGCAGAATGTTTTCAGATTTTCAGAAATCTACCAAATGTTCTTTGGGAACCCAGTCTGTAGGAGAGTTGACATGTCTTTGGCCTTAGTCTCCCTACAACTTGGAGTCCCTCCTGATTGTTCACCAGTCCTGTAAGATTAACAGTGTTACTCCTCAGCAGTGTCATGCATCCATATGTTGGGTTGGTCTCCTTGAAGCAAAGTATTTCTTTCCTTCAAAAATGTGCTTATTCAGCATTTAATGAGAGAAAATACTTTAGCCAGCGCAATAAATTAAAATTAATTAAAATACAATTAAGTCAATTTATGACAGATTCTTATCTTTAAAAATTTCAGGCTGTTATTCTGAGGAAATTAGGCATAGTCTCTCTATAATTAGTGAGAAAATATATTGAAATGGATCATGCATGTCAGAGGCTGCCAAAATACTTGGTTTAAAAACAAAGATCCTTGAGGGAATGTCCCAAATTCCCAGTTTTATGAAGCTTCAGAATTTGTTTGTAGACTTTTACATTACCAGGTCTGCATAATTACAGGGATTAAACCATGCCTGTAAGGCTGCCTGTTTTCTCCTGGTGCTTTCCCTCACACATGGTCTGCTACTACTAATGCCAGCACAGCTTCTGGTTCTGATAGTGGGAGTCCTATAATACAAGAAGCTCCAGGCAGTTGCCAGTGCTTTGAATACTGGTTGTCTAAACCTGCTCAGAGCAGGTCTATACACAATAACCAGGTGAAGCTGGGGGTTGGAAAGTAACTTTGCATTCTCTACTGCAAGGTTCATCCCAGTAAATCAGTATCAACAATTGTTACTTCTCCTTTCCTTTCTCCCCTCCAAAAAGCTTAACCTCCATTGTCCATGTGAAGTTTTGCCTTTGTTTCAAGATTCTTTTAAAGCTACAACTTTGCTTCAGGGAGGTGCTGATTCTTCGTCTGATTTAAGCACTTTTCATAGAATCACAGAATCATAGAATGGGTTGGGTTGAAAGGGACCTTGAAGATCATCTAGTTCCAACCCCTCTGCCATAGGCAGGGACATCTTCCACTAGACCAGATTGCTCAGAGCTCCATCCAACCTGGCCTTGAACACTTCCAGGAATGGGGAGGCCACAGCTTCTCTGGGCAACCTGTTCCAGTGCCTCACCACTCTCACAGTAAAGAAATTAATCCTGATAACTAATCTGAACCTGCCCCCTTTCAATTTAAAGCCATTACCTGACGCTGTTGGGGGCTGCCCTAGGCTGCATAGCGTCCAGCTGCAGATGTCCTGGATAGCTGCAGCACACGGAGAAGGCTGGCTCCTTCGCAAGGATCGAGCCCCAAACAGAGGTGGTGAAGAAGTGTCAGCAGAGGCAAAGGGTGAGAGAGTGATCTTTTGTGTGGCTCCCAGCTGATTTATTGCAAGTAAATCCAAGGACAAAAGACCGGGGTGGGATGAGGGTCTGAGGGTCTTATATGGGGTGGAGCAAAGGGAAACAACCAGTGGGGATCAACTTAGGGGGAGGAGTCCACAATACAACAACCAATGGGGATAACAAGGTGGAGGGAACGAGGACAGGGAGCCAATGGGGCATGGAATACAGAAGAAAATTCTAGAAATGATGCATATTAAACAGGAGTAATGAATAAGCATGCACTCGTGCATAAACTGGGTGTAAGGGGCTGAGCCTTAGACCTTGGTGCCTGTCCACCAGCACTCTGGATTTTGGTCTGCCTTTAAGACGGCCACGTGCACTGCAACAATTACCACTTGCCCTATCAGTACATATCCTTGTCAAAAGTCCCTCTGCAGCACCTTTCAGGTGCTGGAAGGCTGCTATAAGGTCTCCTCAGAGCAGCCTTCTCTCCCAGCTGAACAACCCCAACTCTTTCAGCCTGTTTTCACAGGAGACATGCTCCAGCCTTTTAAGATTTCTGGCACTCCACTGGACTCTCTCCAGCAAGTGCACATAATTTTTATGTTGGGGGCCCCAGAACTGGACACAGTAATCCTGGTGCAGTCTCACCAGAGCAAAGTAGAGGGATGGAATCCCCTCTCTCATCCTGCTGGCCATGCTGCTTTGGATGCAGCCCAGGACATGCTTGGATTTCTGGGGTGCGAGTGCACATTGACAGATCATGTCCAGCTTCTCGTACACCAGCACCCCCAAGTCCTTCTCAGGGCCGCTCTTATTCCATTCTCTGCTCAGCCTGTACTTGTGCTTGGGATTGCCCTGGCCCAGGTCCTTGCACGTGGCATTTTTGACCTTCATGGGTTTTGCACAGCCCCACCTCTCCAGCCTGTCCAGGTCCATCTGGATGACATCCCTTCCCTCCAGCGTGTCAACTGCCCCACACAGCTTCGTGTCCATGGCAAACTTGCTGAGGGTGCCCTCGATCCCACTGTCTGTGTCATTGGCAAAGATCTTGAACAGCACCAGTCCCAGTACTGACCCCTGATGGACAGCACTTGTCACTGGTCTTCATTTGGACATTGACCACAACTCTTTGAGTGCAACCATCCAATTCCTTATTGACTGAGTGGTCCATCCATCACATCCATGCCTCTCTACCTTAGGGACAAGAATGCCATGTGTGACAGTGTCAAATGCTTTGCTTAAGTTCAGGTAGATAATGTCTATTGCCTTTTCCTTTTCCACCACTGCTGTAACCCCACTGTAGAAGACCACTAAATTTGTCAGTCACAGTTTGTCCTTAATGAAGCCATGTTGTTTGTCACTAATCACCTCTTCCATGATCTTGCCAGACACAGAAGTGAGACTGACTGGCCTGTAATTCAGCAGGGCTTCCTTTTTCCCCCCCTTTTAAAAATGGGAATCATATTTTTCCATCAGTGGGAATTTCATCAGACTGTCACAACTTCTCTAATTGGATGGATAGTAGGCCTTTCATCTGCCAATTCCCTCAGGACATGCAGGTGCATCTCATCATGTTCCATGGACTTGTGCACCTTCAATTTCCTTAGATGGTCTCGAACCAGATCCTCTCCTGCAGTGACTGATTCTTCATTCTCCCCAATCCCTGCCTTTACCTTCTGCAACTTGACTGGATCACTTGCTGGTAAAGAGTGAGGCAAAAAAGTCATTGTACCTCAGCCTTCTCTGTGTCCTGGGTAGTCAGGTCTTCTGTTTCCATCTGAAGAGGATCCATATTTTCCTTAGTCTTCCTTTTATCACTGATATTCTTAGAGAAGCTTTTCTTGTTGCTCTTGACATCCATTTAAATATAGGCCAGATTTAATTCTATCAGAGATTTAGTTTTTATAGAATCATACAATCTGTCTGTTCAGACAATCTTTCTGTATTCCTCGGAGTCGGTCTCTCCTTGTTTCTATGCTCTTTAGGCTTTCTTTTTGTGTTTGAGTTTGTCCAGGTGCTCCTTGTTCATCCATACAGGCCTCCTGGCAATTTTGTCTGACATGATCTTTGTTGGGGTCACTCCTGAGTCTGGAGGAGGTGAATCTTGAATGTTAACAAGCTTTCTGTCTTCCCTTCAGGATTTTATCCCATGGTACTGTACCAAGCAGATCCTTCAAGAGGGCAAAATCTGCTCTCCTGAAGTTGAGGTAGTGAGCTTGCTCTGCACTCTCCATGTGGCCTAAGGATCTTGAAGTTCACTGCTTCATGGTCACTGCAGCCAAGGCTGCCCTGGAGCTGCCCATTCCACACCAGGCCCTCCTTGTTGGTGAGAACAAGGTCCAGGATAGCACCTTTCCCTGTTGGCTTCTGTGTCACTTGGAGAAGGAAGTTGTCATCAGTGCATTCCAGAAACCTCCTGGATTGCTTATGTCCTGTTGTGTTGTCCCTTGAACAGGTGTCAGGGTGGTTCAAGTCCCCCGTGGGGATCAGGGCTTTCAAATGTGAGGCTGCTCCTGTCTGTCTATAGAGGGACTCATCCTCTTGGTGTTCCTGGTCAGGCAGCCTGTAGCAGGCCCCTGCTGTAATGTCACCTGTCCCTGCCCTCCCTTTAATCCAGACCCGATTCCACTGGCCCTGTCGAACACCTTCCCTTTGACCAGGAGGATTGATGAAAAGACTACCTGCCCTTCAGAATCCCTTACTTTCACACTCAGGGCTCTGTAATCATTCTTTATACTCCTCAGGCTTCTCCTGGCTGTCACTGTTGCTATATCCTGTGAAACAACAGCAGTGCGTAATAGTCAGTGGACTGTACAAAGCTCCAGTAGTCTCTTAGTGACATCCCTGCTATGACTGCCCAGTAAGCAGCACCTCTCTAGAGAGTGTGTCAGGTCATCAAATGGGTACCTCTGAGCCTCGCAGAAGTCACCTACTGCTATCACCCACTGCCTTGTCTTAGCTGTCCTGGCTGTGATGTGGGAGCAGATGGGGATGCTCAGTCTCAGTGCCTCTCCTGATCTGATGGGTCTTTCTTCTCAGTCTGCAGAGTGTTGAAGTGATTCTGCAAGGGCATCTCAGGCTTTGGGGAATTCTCTTCTTTCTGCAGGTCCTTGCTGTTTCAAGCTTCCATTCTTCTGTGTTACCACCCCCCTTCCTTCTGCATGTGTCATATCTTCTTTTGCTGTCTCTCTTCCCTGCTCCCCTGTTGCAGTATGTTTGAAAATTCAGTCTGAGAGTGGGAGATGCTTTAATGCATGAAATGAGTAAACCTGTAGTCTGCTTGCTTTCCCCTTTCATATTCTTACCTGGCTGTACTGAAAATAAGTTGTGTTCTGCTACTGAACTTTTTAACAGGGAGAACAGATGAAGTTGGTGAGTCATTAAGAAAAATGCACTATCTCACCTCTGGTTTTATCAGTTATAACTACATTTTTTTCCTTAGTCAGAAAATGATTCTTTCCAACAGCTGGTTTGCTTTATGCATTTTGTAGCATTTAATGTATTGCCAAATACTTAACCTGTTGGTTTTTGTAGCTCATAGGGTCTGTGGAAAAATCTACAGTATATACAAAGGCCATTAATTATATTAGATTATTTACAGCTTCTTTTTTTCTTTCACAGTAAACTTTGTCTGAAATGAGCTGTGGCATCGAAGGTACTTTATCAGCAGATTGCCAGAATCTTGTACTGTAAGCTCCTCATGTTAGTTCTGCAAGCTCTACACATCTCTGCTTTCAGTTTCAGAGGTGCATTTGTCAAATGGGATGTTAACTTCCAGCAGCAGCCCATTGCTGCTGCAAAGCATAGTTTCACTGGTGGTTTGAACTGACTAGATTTTGGGTCATCACAGCATGCCAAATCCAGACTCTTTGGGTTATTGGCACAGCCAGGATATTCAGCTTTGAAATAATCCCTCTTTTGGCCTAAGTCCAGACTAAGCTGCATTTCAGACACTGCCCTGCAAAAAAACAGGCTTTGTTCGGACAGAAGTGATTGTATGAGACATCAGATTGGCAGGTCAGAGAGCATCAACATTAACACACCCTGAACTTGTCTGCTGACGCTGCTGTTTAAATTAAATCTTGTTTATTTTATGTCATATCAGAGTATAAAAACCCTCTACTGATGTGAGTACACATACACACAAGCATTCTGCAGAATATGATCCCAAATATAAACAGTTTTCAATTCAGAAAGGGGTATTGGAAAAGTTGTTATCTTAAGCAAATGCAGAGATTATTGCAAAAGTTTTAACATAACCACACTGACTTAGAAGAGATCTGGTAAGGTAATGGTAAAGGGAATTTATATATGAACATACAAGCTTCTTACATATTTATAAATTAAATTCTAAAGTCAGAAGGAAAGGCTTACAACCACAAAATAGGCAAGTAAATATGGGTTTTTTTCTGTACCTCCACAAATTTTTATGAAATAAGCATTTGAAACTTACAATTTACTTTCCATTTTGAAGAATTTAAACTTTTTCCCATCCTGAGATACCTGAATGGAAAATTCTGATGGAATTCACTGATAATATCCCCAAGTGGTAGATGTAAGAACTTGTTCTTAAATATAATTCCAAAGGGACTCTTTGAAATGTAGTGTCATTCATATGTCTTCAACTCTGCTCAGTTTTCTTAGAAAGGAGTAACTGGTGGAAAACAGGCTTTCAGTTGTGTGAGACAGTTGTGTCTCAGTTGTGTGTAATGTTAATTAAAGACACAAGTGTTAACAAGAACAACTCAAGGTGCTCTCTTGTGGTATTTTGAAATGTGATTAAGTGCTTAGCTTCAGAATGTTTTCTATTTATGTTATATGGAAAAATGTGCTGTTATGTCCTCACTCCCTTTTTTGGAGGGTTCTAGGTTGTATATTTTGAAGTGGCTTGATCACTGATAGCAAGGTAACACCCAAAGGAGGCTATATTATGCAAGCTCAGCTTTGAAAGATTTTACTGAACCCCAGCTTCTTCAAAGATTACCTACAAAATATTAAAATACCACGGTGTCTGGTGACCATGAATACACTTCTCTTATGTTAAAGATGCTGTAATAAATGTAAACAACTTCTCCTTTGCTTTTCTCCTCATTCTCAAAAATTTGGGGGAAAGAAACCCCCAAACTGCCAAAAGTCCACAGTGCTGATATAACAACAAGGTGTCAGGTTTAAATACAGAGTTTGAAAATGAAAATTAAAGGTACAATTGACAGCTTCCACAGCTGACAACATCATCTATTCAGTAAAGCATGTGTTTAGTGGTGTGAATGACTGACCTAGTCAATGTGCTCCAGATGGTTATCAAATGTCTTTACACTTACTAGACTCTTACATTTCACTCTTGCCGTCCTGACTGCTTTATAGTACCAGGTACATGATGAGAGAAATAAATTAAAATATCTCCCCTCCTTTGTTTAAAATAACTGAAAAGAAAACACTAACCAACCATCAAACAGTGGAAGTGTGCATGGTGGGCAAGGTAAATTGAAGGAGTCTGTCTCCAGTTTTGTAATGACTACCACTTTCCTCCTGAAAATCTGTCTCCTTGGCAAATCCGCTGCCCCCAAAAAGACTGTCTGCAAATGTTTGTGCAAATGGAAGTAGATTACAAGAAGGTGGCAGTGTGATTTCTAAGTATGAACGAAGCTGCTGATATGTTTTTATAACAGCAAATGTGTGTTTTAAATCTCTTCCTTTGGCATCACATTTTGTTTAGGTGAATCTAGGACAAAAAGACGGACCAAACAGAAAATGAGTTTAAAATGAAGTCACTCGAGAATAAGATTCTACTGTGGTGTATAGGATACAGCTCTAGATCAGTCGCCCTCTCTCTTGGATTTTATTGATCCTTTGGTAAGAAAAGTCCTGAATACATTATTGCTTTGTGAAAAACAGTTAAGTAAACACTGTCGCTGCTCTGCAGCTGTTATAGGCACAGAATTAGAAACTTGGCTTTAGTCAGGGATTTTTTTTAGATCTCATAGCCTAAGGAGTAAAAACCCACTCACATTAGCATTACTGTACACTGTATGGTGAGACTGATATTCAGATGTTTTACATAACAGTGTGAAGCTTCTACATAAATTTTCGGTTTTCTATTTTAGATCAAGCAAATCACACTTACAGATTATACAATTCCCACAGATACCTTTCCAAGAAGTTCCTTTATGCAGAGCTGGAGAGGAGGCAAGATGTTGGCATAGCTGTTGACCTAAAAACCTGCTATGCCAACATATTGTCATCTTTCCTGTCTGTTTGCAGCAGAGGGAAGTTATACATTGTAATGGGCATTTGGAACAGCTTTAGTCTTTACAGGTGACTTGAAATATCATTTTTATGGCCCTGCTTTTGAGTCAATGAGGCAAGTGTTTATTAGTTACCTAACAACCAAAGGAGGGACAGAATTTGACTTGGGTTTTTTTGTTACTCAAATGACAAACAGCTTAACGTGCTCTGAAAAATTTAGTGTGGAGATGCAGAAAGAAAGGGGCTTGAGAGGGCCGTCAAGGGACAGGACAACAATCGAGTGGTTTTTCTGTCTGACCTTTACACATTTGCAGAGAGGTTATGAGTTGTCTGCATATGAGTATTTCTGTTTACATAATTTTTCCTCTTCTGATTGTATTCTCTGTCCTTGTGTACTTTTCATGTTTGTACCTTCTGTTAAGAGCCATCTAGTAAAGGGTGTTGAGCAATGAGAATGCAGTGGTAGTCATATAATGAATGAGCATCTGCTGATGAAATGTTGTAGCTACATTTCACTGATCTGTTTTCAATACTTAATTAAGAAAAATAAAACAGTAAAACTTGATCTAGAAGGTCGCATGATTGCTGTGCAGGGAGCCTCATTAAAAATATAAATTCTGTGTGGCAATTTCATCATTCATATACTTATTCTACATAAGACGTTACTTCACGCCATTAGAATTTTGCTTTGAGAATCTAAAATTAGAGGCTGGGTCATGAGTAGTAGTGCTGCTTAAAGAAACCATAAATGAAGCAGAACTTGATTCCACATTGCATGCACAAAAGTATATGAAAGTACACATAAAAGTCGTCCTTTTACACTTCCAACTCATTCTTGTCAGTCAAGTATTGCATTTGATCTGTATATGAAAAAAAGAAATTATAATTAGGCTATGTCATTGCCAAACCTAACTTTGGGTTACTATCTGCACCCACCATAACAAAATTATTATAATCAAATGTTCTTATTATTTTCAGCTATGTAATATTCAATTTTATTCAGCCTCTACACTTAAACCATGTATCTGCAGTGGGAGGTCATTCATGTGATCCCTAAACTTTTATATGCAATTTATTATATATAACACATTTTAGTATTTTAACGTACTTATGATGACAAACATGGAGTAGCACACCAAATATAGCTGTAGAAAATTCCGTCATTCTAGCAAACAGAGAATACTCTTCTCTTGATCAATGTTGAAATTAATCCGATATTTAAATATCAAAGTCTGAAGGTGAAAACACATTTCTTTACCTTTGTTCTAAAAGCAGGATGCAGACAGAACTGAAAATTCAGCTCCCCTATTGTGCCAGACCTACCATGGATCCACAGAGCAGCTGTCATCTTTCTTGTGGCAAGGTGACTTCTTGCTCTCAAACAAGTAGTGTTCCATTATTTGAGCAGCTAGCCTGTGGTACTGGACCTTGTGCTACTGTTCCAGAAAGCAAAATAAATATTATTTGGTTTTCTGAAAAGAAAATAATGGTAAGAAGATACTTAACCTGTTAGAATGAATTAAAGAAAAATGGAGACAGGGATCTGGTATTGGAAAACAATGATTGTGGTCTGGTCCTTATTGGGAGATATTAATCTTTGGCTTAATAAGCAAGTTTTAAATAAGAATAAGTCACTTAGAGTTATAACACAGTGTGATGCAGTATGTTGTTTGCCTTGAATTTACTTGCTTTAGCACGAATAGCTAAATTTTCTGAAGTTGTACGCCAATAGCTGTGAGCTTTCATCTAGAGATGTTTCTGACTGGAATAGAGTTAATTGTCTTAGTAATTCTCCTACTAACATGTACAGTGAGAGTAATGTTGATTACACACCAGTGTTTAAATTACTGCCAAGCAGTCCTTACTCTAAACTGAGGGCTTCTTAGTTTCCCATACTCTACCGACTAAGCTAGTGCATCAGAAGCACAAACCAGAAGATGAGGAGGCTGCAGCCCTCAGCAGAGACTGAGTCTCAACATGATAAGAGCAGTTACTGACCTGCCTGTGAGGTCATGGAGAAAGAATCCGGTAAGGTGTTAGGAGGCCCTAGACCAAAAGTTGCCATTGCACCAAGAGGCATGTGCAGGGCGCATGAGGAACAAATGCATAAATTGTGAGGGAATAAAGGCCCACGGGTCTTTGTGCGGGGTTCCTCAATAGATTAACCAGGCCCTAGTTGTCCTATTGCTGTACCATTCAATTATTTGCTTATTTTTTTCCTGCAGCTGGATGTCAGAAACTCTGCTGTGAGGAACCTAGGGTGAAGAAATTTCTTTTTTAACATCTTCATTACATAGCGCAATGTTTTAGTAGTACTCATGTAGAGCCTAAAATACTGGGCCTTATGCTCAACAGCTACATATCATAAGCATATTCTGTGATGAGACAGGAGTTATGGCAAAATTTTACTATTTCTGTAGGAAACAACTGTACTTTAGGAACAGTATGTCTACTATACTGTAGATGATGTAAACTGTCTACTACATCATAAGAAACATAATAAGTGCACTTCAAGTAAAGTGTAACTGACTTACTTGTTTTGTGCATATAAATTTAAAATTTATGTTAAAGGTGATCTGATGTGTTCAGAAGAATGATAAATGGTGCAGGAAAGAGCTGAACAAGAAAAAGGAAAATTATCCCTATCTTTCTTGCCAAATACAAGACTGGGCAGAATTATAAGGAAGGAGAAGTCAAGGGCCTGGGGTAAGATTCTGACCTTGTTGGTGTCATCACAAGTATTGTTCCATCTTTGTTTAGGATGAGGATACAGCCGTGGAATTGAGTTCACTGTTAGCAAGGTCTGGTTTAGAACATCTTCTATGAACTTCAATCTTTAAAAACGCTCAGGTGTTGTGCTTCACTTACTGTCCTAACACTAGCACTTATATACTCTGCTCCTGCTTTGTGACACAGGATTAGAGGGAACTTGGAGGGTTCTTTGTGGTGATAAAAAAAGAAAAGAGTTTGTCCAGGAGGGAGCTGGGGAATGAAATATGTAAGTACTCCACCATGCAGCCCAGTGGGTGACCTTCATTAGTCATCAAGATTCAACAGCAGTAGGCCAGCTTGACTCTTGTGACCATGGAAATATACTGTGAATATAATGTATGCCTGAAACAGGAAAATACCATTAACTGGGGAGGGGGGGAGGTGGGAGAGGCAAAGTACCTGAAAACTAGTAACATAAAGTATCTTCAGAAAAAGAGGAAGCAGAGACTTGATTTTTCCAGTGATTCCATTATTCTCTAGTCTGGATCTGGCACTTAGAATCTCTATCTGATTTCATGTGACTACATGTTCTGTATAGCACTGACTTTACTCTGCCCTGCTACCTGATAATTGCTAACACAATTGAGACATGCAGTGAGGCAAGAAAAAGCACAGAACAAAGGTTTCTCTTGTTTCATACTTTTGTGATCATGGCACAAGTAAAAACAAACTGCTTGTTTCAGTCTGTTGACTTGTCTGGAGAGTAGCAGTCAGAACTCTTCTGGAAGACAAAGGCATGTCCTCATCCAGATCAACTGCAAAACATTTTTTCCGGAGGGAGATTGTAACTGTTCCCTCATAGCCCATGCAGTCCTAGTGCATAAATCAAAACAAGAGGTAGTCCTCAGATGAAGCACTATATTGAAAGCTGTTTGTCAACAGCATTGTTTGCTTCTTGTAATTTTTTTCAGGAAATGACACAGACTTTGCTGATCTGCCATAAAGAATGAAATCAGAAGGATAGAACACAAAAAGGCAAAGTTATATCTCAATTCAAAAAATGAATTTGAATCTAGGTTGACTGCTGGTAACAGTTCCTTAAAATACTCCCTTTCATAATCACGTAATTTTTTAGATTACTTTCCAGGAGCATACTAACACTAGTACTTGACAAATACTCAGTTTTTGATAGCTCCATTGACAAAAGTCCCTAGCATTAAGTATTTTGGATGTACTTAGAAGCAGTTTCATTCGCATCTTCTGCCAGCTCTAGAGCATTTCTTCAGTAATTCAGCGGTAAATTGCATTATTTTTGTTAGCTGGTTTTTGCCCAATTATATCATTATTTAAGTTGCAGGAGCTCACTTTTTGTATTCACTGCTGCATTTGTGTTCTTTCAAAGCTAAAAAGTTTTCCAATGCTGAAGTACATACCTGACTGGAGAGTAAGAAAAAGGGATACAATTGAATAGGACTGTCTACTTACTGCCATTCCAAGGAGAATAAGTTAGGCTTACTTGAGAAAGATGATACAAAGTTAATAATGGTACTAAAAAAAGTAGTTCTGCTTGCTCAAGAACAAGAAGGGACTGGATAAAAGTTGCCCTATACAAAAGGAAAACTATTGCAAAGGTCTTTCCTCCTTTTCCACCACCTGATGAAACTTGCTTACATCTTCTGCTGACATGCATGCATGCATGCATACAGGAGGATTTATTGGTTGATTTATAGTTAGGGGGGTGGGTGTGTGTGTGTGTGTGCAGTAGCAATTCTGAAATACATTGTAAGAATCTACGTAAGGTATTTTAAAATTAACACAGCACCGTGTCGTTTTTGGGTTATTTTCCTACCTCAACATCAGTCTCTCCTGAACCCCAGTAAACACAAAAAAAAGTGCACAGGCATGAATGAGTGCCTTCTTACACAGCACAACTCCCCCTGCCCCCAACCAAAACTATAATTTCTCTGAATAAATTGCACATTTCTTAAACCCCTGTCTTACAGTCAAGAAGCTGGTTAATAAATTAAGAATTCATAAGATATCATCAATCAAAGCATAAGAAATTTCTCATGTCTATCTTCAAATGCCTCTTGTTCTTTTCCAAGTGTGTATCTGAATTAATTTTAAGTGGTACCTTCTCAGGCAGTGTACCAGATTTACTGAAGTAACCATTAGCTGGATGATCAGTCTGGGCTCCTGGCTACTCATTTATGTAGATATCCCATTTCTGGGCACAATATACATAATCCAGCAAATTGACGTGATCTTTCCTCCACCTCCTGCTAAACTGTTTTCCAGCAATATCCCAACAAACACTGTGCACACTCCTCTGCTTCCATCTTCTGCTGAATTTGTAGAATATGGTCTAAGAACTAATCTGTGTATATATTTAACAGTGCTCGGATGAGCATATTCTCAAAATGAAGTCATAAAGCGAGTCAAAATTGACTAAAAAAGCCCATCCAGAATTTGGGTGGCGTGAAAAGTCTCCAGTGCAGTGTGCCTTCTGAGCCCAGGGGTGACCTTGCTAAATCCTCACTTGGGAGAGCTACACAGTTGCCTTATCCAAGTGCCCGGACCTGCTGAAGCAATGCTACGAGATTGCACCTTTTTTTAATACTACTTTCTTTGACTTCAGGAAGAGTAAAGGATGAATGAAAAAGGGTGTAAATATTAAATACCTCTAACTTCAATACTGTTAAGGAAGCTTACTTGAATAACTGGGATTTCATGTGTACTGGTTACCTTGATCATGTCTCTTCAGTTCACAGCATATGGGTCTTCAGGGCAGCAGATTTTCCTCTCTCTCTTCCATTCAGAACTGGGGGGAAAGTTATTTCCTAAGGGAAAGTCTCCGCACGGTAACCAGCACCCTCTTGTGTTCACGGCGCACAGAGGCCAAACCCACTGCCAAGTAACTCCGGATGACTCCAGAGCTTCATCTTGGAGCACCTTCCACAGCCCCAAACCTGACATGACATCAGGAACCTGAAGTCTCATACATATTTATCCAGTAGCTGCTGGCTATTGCCCAGACAGGAAAGCAGTAATTAGCATGGCTATATATACCTCATATGTTAACTTTCTCAAATACCATCAGAAATATTCAATCTGAGTAACTTCTGCCCCAGTCTTTCTTTGGAGCTACCACTGCCTTTCTAAGAAGCTTGGGTGTCTCTCCAAGTATAGTTTACAGCATATCTTCAACAGAAGCCAGGAATTTCTCAATGGCTCTTCAGATCTCCCATGATTTAGTCAGTTAAGGATTTATGAGATAGAAATAGCACTAGAAATAGTGTACTAGCAATGAAATGGCATAAGTAAATCTGAATCAGAACAAATATGCAGTTCGGCTAGGGTACAGAACTAGTATCTAAATGAAAGAGCAACTGATGCAACCACCAGTGGATCAGTTCTCCAGCCACAAAACTGTCTCTGAAGTGTGGTGGTGGTGTTGCTATTGTTGTTGTTGTTGTCGTTGTTGTTGTTGTTGTCATTGTTGTCATTGTCATTGTTGTCATTGTTGTCATTGTTGTTGTTTTCCTGTTTAGATTACTTTGTACAAAAATCCAGACCTGCATATAGTTTGCATACAGTTCTCTGCAGAAACTACTCAACAGCTGCAGAGTTTAATTCCTGAGGGAATGGGACAAAGCCATTTTGTTGTTGTTGTTGTTGTCATTGTTGTCGTTGTTGTTGTTTTCCTGTTTGGATTACTTTGTACAGAAATCCAGACCTACATATAGTTTGCATACAGTTCTCTGCAGAAACTACTCAACAGCTGCAGAGTTTAATTCCTGAGGGGATGGCACAAAGCTGTGTCAGGGGAGGTTTAGGCTAGATATTTGGAAGAAGTTCTTCACCCAGAGGGCAGTTGGGCACTGGAACACGCTCTGCAGAGAAGTGGTCACAGCACCTGACAGAATTCAGGAAGTGTTTGGACAATGTTCTCAGGCACATGGTGACTCTTGGGATGTCCTGTGCAGGGGCAGGTGTTGGACTTAATGATCCCTGTGGGTCTTTCCCAGCTTAGGATATTCTGTGGTTCATAGAGAACTGTGTATTTTTGCAGCTTTTTAGAATCCTCGTACAGAATTTTGAAGCATAACATGCTCTTACTGCACAGCAGTTATTCTCCAAGAATCTTCCAGTACAACTACCATTTTCTGTGTAATTCTATGGTTTTCTCTATGAACAAAAAAACCAATCCAAGTATTTTGCACATGAATATAACTGTATTCTATTAGGCTTGTATCTTACTTACATAGAATTTTGTCATCTTTGATAACTGAGTCTTGAATAACTTTTCCATGTAAGAATACTATTAAAACTAGGTAAATTTGAATCCAGTTTGAATTCACAAAGTGACAGATATAAAAAATGTGTAAGCTTGTAGTAGATGAGTTAAATGAATGTAAAATACATTCTGAAGAACATGAGATGCAACAGTAATGCCGAATGCACTCATGAAGATAGATTTAAAGGATTACCATCGAAAGTAATTAACTCAAAAAACCAGCTTTGTATCCTGAACCACAGTGTTCCTTATGTATGTAATGAGGGTGAAATACTACATACAAAAACCTGCTAGATCAGCTCAAGTTAGGGCATGACCTATTCTAAATTCCTGTCATTTAATGTGTATCAGGAATACAAAAAAGTGTAGATGAGAAGGGATTTCAGCCCTTTCAGCCTTGGCAGGGCATGGTGAACACATTCTAGGTGGTGTGTTCTTACATCTGCTACCCTCCATTGGTTTATTATGGAATCCTGTGCCTATACTAGTGTTTATAATAAATAGTCAGGAAAAAATTGTCGTCTTGTTTTCTGATACAAATAAATTAGTTAATCCCTCCTTGATTCCGCTGTTTAAAAAGACAGGTTCACCATCTACTAGTCTCCACATGAGTTTAGTATCACAATTTAAATAAAACAAAAAATTCTGTGTTCAGATGCAGAAAAATATCCTCCCTTGATGTACTTCATGAAGATTGCTGTTAATTCCATCTATACAAATGAGAGGTGAGGTTACAATAAAACTATGGCTTTTTTAGCCATAGCATCCTCCTCCATGGATATGTCACCCAGAAAGTGATAATCTCTCACTTGCCTTTATGCTTTTCATTATGTTCTTAATTTTAGTTGCATTTTGTTTAACACATTATCCTATTGTCATCATTAGTTTCATTTCTGTGACCTCTGTCTGGCAAGGATGTGCACTTTGGTCTGAAGTGTTACCTGTTTTATGGATAAATGCAAAAAGACAACTGCCAGTGTTGTCTCCCAAATTCCCAACTAGAATTCAATTATGCTTTAAACAATTCTGCATATCAAAGAAGCCTTTATCTTTACCTGGAAGATATTGAAGCAGTCTTTTAATGCTTAGTTATTGCATTTCTTAATTGACTCTGTGGTTTAATTTCTTTAATTCCTTATAGATGTCATGAAAAGGTGATAAAAAAGAAAGTGGCAAACCTCTAAACAAGACTTGTAAAGTCTTGTTGCAAATATTCTTAACTCAATGACTATTCTGAAGGCTTGTCATGGTTTGATACTGACCAAACGCCATGCACCCGTGAAACTGCTCACTTACCCTTCTCTGCCACAGCTGGGCAGAGGAGAGAAAAAATTAACAAAGGGTTCATGAGTTGAGATAAGGACCAGGAGAAAACACTCCAAGGGCGAAAGAGGCTCACCTTAGAGGTACAAAGTGAGTTTATTACTAACAAAATTAGAGGAGGATAATGAGATGTAAAATTACCCTTAAAAACACCTTTTTCCCCAACCCCTCCCTCCTTCCCACCAACAGTGCAGGGAGACAGGGGATGGGGGTTTGGTCAGTTCATCACCTGAGGTTTTCTTCCACTGCTCAGGGAGAGAAGGAAATCCCCTGTGAAACCGTGGGGTCCCTCCCACGGGAGACAGTGCTCCAAGAACTTCTCCAGTGTGGTTCCAATCTCATGAACAGGAGTTCTCCCAAAACTGCTGCAGCGTGTCACTCTTCCATGGGGTGCAGTCCTCCAAGGACAGGCCGCTCCAGCCTGGAAGCAAGGACCCTCTCTCTCCACCGGGTCTCCCACTGGATCACAGCCTCCTCCAGGCATCCACCTGCTCCGGCGTGGGCACCTCCCCCATGGGCTGCAGGTGGATCTCTGCATCCCCTGTGGACCCATGGGCTGCAGGGGGACAACCTGCCTCACCATGGTCTTCACCACAGCCTGCAGAGGAATCTCAGCTCTGGCGCCTGGAGCACCTCCTCCCCCTCCTTCTCCACTGACCTTGGCATCTCCATGTTCTTTCACTCACATGTTCTCACCTCCTTCTCTTCTCTGGCTGGAATTAACACTGCGCCCCTACCTTTGTTTTGCTTTTCTTCTTAAATCTGTTATCATAGAGGCGTTACCATCATTTCTAATTGTCCCAGCCTTGGCCAGCAGCATGTCCATCTTCAGAGCCATCAGTGATTGGCTCTGCCAGACGTGGTGGAAGCTTCCAGCAGCTTCTCAGAGAAGCCACCTCTGTGGCCCCCCGCTACCAAAAACCAGGCCATGCAAAACCAACACAAGGCTATAAAAAACCCAGGTGAACAAATGCATTATTGCTCTACAGAGCTTTTTGGAAAAAGCAGATAAATTGTTAGCTGATACAGTAGAGGAGAGTGTACCTGAGAATTGTGTGCCATTAATGAATTCTAAGTAGTCTGGAAGTTTAGTGAGGGGAAAGGTGCTTTAACCAGATCAGTGCAAATAGACATTCTAGAATTTCAGCTCCATAAGAAAGAAAATCAGCATATCTAGTGTGACCATCAGAGTTAGTAAGTCTGTTGTGAAGAATGGTAGGGTATGATGTCTTTTTTACAGAGTCACAGAATCAATTCTTTGGTTGGAAGGGACCTTTAGAGGGCATCTGGTCCAATACCTTCCTGCAAGGAGCAGAGACATCTTCAACTAGATAGGTTGCTAAGAGCCCTGTCCAACCTGACCTTGAGTGTTTCCAGGGTTGGGGCACCTACTACATCTCTGGGGCACCTGTGCCATTTTTTTGCCACTCTCATCATAAAATTACTTCCTCATATTCAATTTCATTTACTTCTTACAATTTAAAACCACTTCCCTCTGTCCTATTACAGCAGGCCCTGCTGAAAGCAGCCTACCTTTATTATAAACCCCCTCTAAGTATTGAAAGACTGCAATATGATCTTCCCAGAGCCTTCTGTTCTCTGAACAACCCCAACTCTCTCATTCTTTCCTCCTAGGTGAGGTCTTCCATTCCTCTCATCATCTTGGTGGCCTCCTCTGGACTCGCTCCAACAGGTCCATGCCCTTCCTGTGCTGGGATCCCAGGGCTGGATGCAGTGTTCCAGGTGGAGTCTCACCAGAGCAGTGCAGAGCAGAGGGGCAGAATCCCCTCCCTCCCCTGCTGGCCATGCTGCTTCGGATGCAGCCCAGGACATGTTTGGCTTTCTGGGCTGTGAGTGCACATGGCTGGGTCATGTCCAGCCCCTCATCCACCAGCACCCCCAAGGCCTTCTCACAGAGCTGCTCTCCATCTGTTCATCCCCAGCCCATGCCGATACCGGGGGTTGTCCTGACTCAGGTGCAGCACCTTGCACTTGGCCTTGTTAAACCTCATGAGATTCCTATGGGCCCACTTCTTGAGCTTGTCCAGGTCTCTCTGGATAGCATCCTGTCCTTTAGGAATGTCAACCACACCAATGAGCTTGGTGTCATCTGCAAACCTGACTTAATGCCACTGTCTCTGTCATTGTTGAAGACGTTCAACAGTACTGATCCTATTGCAGACCCATGACGGACACCACTTGTCACTGATGTCCATCTGGACATTGGGATGTTGACCACTACCTTCTGGATGTGACCATCTGGTCACTACTAAGCAGTCCACCTATCAAATCCATCTCTCTCCAATTTAGAGAGGAGGATGTGGTGGGAAACTGGGTCAAAGGCCTTACAGAATTCTAGATATCTGTAGCTCCTCTCTTGTCACTTCACCAGAGAGGGCCACTGCATTGGCCCGGCAAGACCTGCTCTTGGTGAAGCTGTGCTGGCTGTTTCAAATTATATCCCTGTTCTCTGTGTGCGTTAGCACAGCTTCCAGAATTATCTGTCTTCCCTGGCATAGAGGTGAGCCCTCACCACCATCCACTCTCTCTGTGCCAGACCCTGAAATTTAATTGGTGGTTCACGGCTGGAACCCAGCAGCTGGTTCTTTGCTTTGGTGTGATCATTTCTGTGAATCGTGTAGGATCCTACAAGACAATCATGGGACCAGAAGAAGGGAAGTACTTCTGGGACAAAGCCTGGCTGCTGTGTGGTCCTTCTGTTACAGCAGTGCCTGCAAGTGAGAACACATTCTGCCCCCCAGGCAAAACAGGCAGGATCTCCAAGTTGCCATGGAATCGATTACCACATATTAAAGAGTATTTGCCATTTACTAGGGAGGAACTAAGAGAGGAACACTTGAATGCCTAATCAGTATTTGTTTTCATTTCCAATCTCGTTACAGCTGCTACTGCAGACAAACTGTGTGGAAGGGCTCCAGGCAGGTCCCACACATCTTCTGCACAATCTTGCCAAAATCTGAAGTCCCAGACCTGAGCTGAAAAGGGGCTCACACAGATGGGGTGAGGTAATGGGAGAGTGAAGGAAGGACCCAGGTAAGGCTGCTCAGGTTCCTGAGTTCCTTTATGTGCAGCCTTCCTTCCCAGAAAGGGAGAATTATCTCTTAGAGACCTAGATCTGAATGGTGACTTGCTGGGAGTTGTAAGGAGTCACAGATTCTCTAGACAGGCGAAGTATAGCTGCATGTTCCGTCTTGCTCTATTGTAAAAAAAAAAAAAAAAAAAANAAAAAAAAAAAAAAAAAAAATCCAATCCCCAAAATCCCATTCATCACTGTTAAGCTGATACAGTCATACTACCTCTCAGCACACAGAGAGACAGCTGTGTGCTGAGAATATAATTCCATTACAACACTACCACCTCTTGTTCTTCTGCTGGTTTCATTTTTGCCCAGCTCCAATCTATGGTGGATACACCATCAGCAGAAAGGCATAAAAAGTCTCCACTACTTTTGTGAAACTGAAACCTTACAAGGAAGAGCAACTGACTGGATGCAATGTCATGTACTTCTATACAAGTTACAAAAAGGTAGAATGCTTGAAAACATCCACATATTCTATCAATCAGTGTTGATTAGTGTGTAGCTATTTTCTCTACTAACTCAAAGAAGGAGGCACTGAAAGAAATGGGGTGGGGAAGAAGTGGGGAACAAGCCAAACCTACCACAAGAACAAAAAGACCCCCCAGAATCTGAAAAGCAGCAAAACCCACCTCAGGAGAAAACGTCATGGGATTTGTCCAGTATATGTGAAATACATTTTATCCATGCAATATTACCTCTAGACTCTGTGACTTCTGATATGAACCTCGGTTGTCCTGTCAGTACTTATGCCATCTGCTACTGGCCATCTGCCAGGGAATGCCACCCAGAGGCACACGTATTCCAAATGCTGGTTAATGAAAAGCAGTGCCTGCCTCCACCAGGAACACCAAGCCTGAGAATTATGCAGAGCCTCCTGGAGAGCACTTGGCTGCAGGTAAGTAATGTAAGTTGATCATCTTTGAGTGTTGACTAGGTGGTCTCTGGGAAGAGGTTTGCTGTACAAGAAGGTGGATCACACTGTGCTAGCAGATATGACATGGGGAAAGCCCACAGATGGCAAGGAGAAGAGAGAAACTGGCTGGGCCTCTTTGTCCTGTGGCTTGATATTCAACTAGCTTCTTCATTAGGGTTGAGCTGCTGACACAGGTGAGGTTTCTGCATGGATTCCTTGATTTCTAGCACTATATTCATTTTTATTTATTTCAGATAGGGATATAACACCCTCTTGAATTAACACCTTTTAGACCTTTTCATGATGTCTCCCTATGTTTCAGTCTTCATGCGTAGAGTAACTGAAAACGGGTAATGTTTTAGCCAAACTCAAGTGCCTGGGAGATGCCAGAAGCCTCCAAAACTGGTGAGCAACCCAGGCATGCAGCACTGATCCCCTGGGCTGTGGGGCCAGCTGAAACTGCTGGTCAACCCACCACATAGAAAGAAATGACCTGACAACCTGACAACTGTCAGGAGCAGTTTTCACATCTCTTTCTAGCTGGAAGATCCAGTCAAAAAGAAAAATTTGATCTTCAAATGGAGTTGGCAGGAGGCAAGCAGATTTATGGTGGTTGAGTTCTAAAAGAATAGGACTTGAAGCAGCTGTGTTTTTCTACTTCATACTCAGTAAACTCATTAATTCTGAACCACAGTTATTCCATACTTTCTTGCAACCCTCTCTGGTGTCTAAACCCAAGATGAACCCTCAAAAACTGTGCTTCTTGTTTTGGACACATTGTGTGTAGGGCCCACCTTGGAAGTGTTAGTAAGGTGAAATCAGGAGATATTTTAATTTAAAAAATGGTGGCATTTCATGTAATTGATTTCAGGAGTGAAAAATACACAAATGACAATTCTATCCTGACTCTTACAGCACAAGTTTCTCTCCTCACCTGTTTTTTTTTAATCTCTACAATAGAAATAACTGTAATGTAATGTAAGTGGTCATGTATATAACCAGCATGCTAAGAGCCCTCAGGTTAGTGCACACAATATTGCAGAGAGTATTGTCATAATGTCAGTATCATGAAAGTAAACCCTAAATCCTGATTTCTTAAGTTAGGTTTTAGATTTATAATTTTGATCTTTATGTAAACCCTATTTATAATTTCAAGCACTATAATCAGGCAAAACAAGAACTATAAAATCAACACATAAGCTGAATAATTCTTGATATATTTTAGTCCAATATTTCGTGTTTCAGTCTATTTCTGTGTAAATACACCTTCAGTAAATGTTACATGTAGAGTCAATCTACACGAGCAGTTCATTGGGATGATTGTGGTACTTGGGACTGGACACAGCCCTGAGGGGACCATCAAAAGCCGGAGTATGTGCTCTCTGCCTGAAAGCACCCAGTACCAAAATTGTACAGTCCTTGTTATTGTTTGGGAACCAAACAGAGACGCTACACAAATTATTTCATTATTCCATGAGAAATCAAGGATTTCTACGGTATCTCTGGGAAATACCATAAAAACATCCACAAGCAGTTACAAGTTTACAAAACCTGACACTTGCCTCCAGCCCTGCAAATGCACTATCACACCTCTCCCCCACAGGTCTTACTCACCCATCGTCACAAAAGTTGCAGGCAGAGCTGGCTACCACTCCTGACTGCTCTATCCCTGCTCACTACATATCCATTTCTCTCTGTAAAGTCCTCCCTGAACAGTGTTCCCACCAAGTGCACCATGGCTCTTGCCTCAGTTTAACCCTCCCCTCCTGACTCCCCCACATACACAGTCTCCCAGGTCAGTACTCCCTTGCCCATGACTGGCATACCCCAGTCTTGTGGCCCCACCTGTCAGAACAGCCTTAGCCCTCTGGGTGTTTTCAGATACCCTTTATTTTGTCCTTCTCTGGGCTAAGAAGAGCACATTCCTGTCCTGGAAAATAATAACTAATAATAACAACAATAAACCCCAGCAACAACAATACCAGCAATAATAATAGTAGTAATACTGATAGCAAAATGAGCAGTGGGTGGGTCTCTTTTGAAGTCAGCTTCTTTATACCTGTTTCAGTCAGAATTGCTTGTGTGCTCTTACTGTTTAGAAGTAAAGCAAATGCCTTATAGAAGCCTTTTTCTCACAAAACTCTGGGTTTCTCACATAAATTTGTGCTC
Organism: Aleadryas rufinucha; assembly: GCA_013397815.1. Classification (NCBI taxonomy): domain Eukaryota; kingdom Metazoa; phylum Chordata; class Aves; order Passeriformes; genus Aleadryas; species Aleadryas rufinucha. The sequence continues at coordinate 88,298 of VZTH01000560.1, forward strand.
GCTTCAGCACAAAATATGAAAACTCCTTGCATGTCCTTCCCCTGTGTCTGCTTTGGCCCATGCAGCCCCTCATCTCCATGCTGATAGAATTAAGAGCTGGTTCTCGCAAAGACACCCATGGATGAATTGTGACAAAGGAGAGGCAAGAAGTTCCTTCAGGGATCCATCGTTTATGGGAATCAAACACAAAGTAACACAGATGATCCAGCTGATGGTGGTTGCCCCCCATACACTGCCTCCCTAGACAAGTCCTGCAGCTGGGATACACCATGTACTCCTCCAGAGGAAAACCTGTCTTGGGGTGACCGTGTCATGTGTATCCCCTACCATCGCTCTATGCCCAAACATGAGTCCTGTGCTTTTAAACTGAGCCTGGGAGAGGAGAGAGAAGCGGCCGGGCAAACTTTTCAAAACAGTCTGTGCTTCAAGGTCGCTCTGCTCTGCATTCAGGTGTGTGGGGAGAAGTGTGGAGGAAGCACCCTGCCTGCTTTTTCCACCCGGCTTTTCGGCTCCTTTTTCCTCAGAGAGAGACGGAGAGAAAACTTGGCTTTGTTCTCTTCTCCTCTGGACTTGCTCAGATCACCGGAGCGTCTGGACTCCACCGGGGGACCCTTCCCCAGCTTGGAGTGGGGCACCCACCTCGACCCAGCTCCAAGGAAGAGGAGAGAGACCACCCCCCTGCAGTAAGGGCTCAAATTTTCTGGGTTTTCCGCTCCAGAGTGAGAGAGATTTTGGTTCTTTGGCATCGTTGTTGTTTTCGTATGTGTGTGTGTTTAATAAATAGTTCTTTTTCTGTCTTTCACATTCCTCCGGGGAATAGTTTTCTTTTCCCGAACCTGGTGGGGGAGGGGCGGCAGTGCCCTGCTTTGCTTTGAGGAGACGTCCTTTTGGACATTTTCTCCTTGAAATTGACCCAAACTGGGACAAAACCTGAGGTCCTAAGCCTCTGTGTTCGTCACAGTCCCTCTGGGTGCTTGTGGGTAGGGAGCAGACATCAGCTGAGCAGCACCAGAACACATGAACCTTGGTTTCTAGTCCTGTCCTGATGATGGCACACAATAACACTTGCAGTAGTTTTGGAGAAACCCTTAGCCTCTCCCTCTGAATGCTAGGGATTCCACATGAATTAAAACACCCAAAATACCACCATCAGAACACTGACTTTATTAATGGAGACAAACAAAGGATTAAAACACGTTATGAGTTTGCTGAAACACACAGTGTACCTGTGGAGGACAGACATATTTATATACATCATTTCATCGTAGAAATGTGAGCCATTTGGTCTAAGTGACTAGGATATCCCCAGGTAGTTTGCAAAGAATCCAGACAGCTTTCTCTCCGTGGTGGCCCTGGTAAAGCAACGGATTTCCCCTCAGCCCCACCCCAGCCAGGCTGGTACCGGGCCCCTGCACACCACCAGTGTCTCATACAGGACTTTCTACAGTACAGGGTGAGCACAGCTGGATTTGGCCTGAGGCCAGAGGTGTGGGTGAACCCCACCGAGAGCTGTGGACCACTTCTGGGGTGTGCCAAGCTGGGTCCTCTCAGAGAAGAGGCAAGAGAGAGGGGGTCAGGGTGCTTTGGACACACCCGCGTCCCGCCCCTCCCCTCTACCCCCAACCACCCCAGGGGAATCCCTGGCCCCGGCTCCTCCAGCCGGCAGTGGGTGGATGTTTCCCGCCCGAGGAAGGAGCCGCGGAGCCCGGGGCACTGCATGGGGTCAGCACCGCTTCCCGGCACGGCTTGGCACTACTCAGGTCTGCACCGGAACGGCACTGCAGCTCCCGGGACCAGGACCTCTACTCCCAAGGCACGGCCCGGGATTTTCCTGGATGCACAAAAACAAGCGGGAGAGAAGGGGAGGGAGAGGACGGGGTGGGGCGGGGGAGAGAAAGAAAACAGCTCCACGGATGTCGGATGTCAAGGACGGCGTTACACGGGCGACGCGGGGGCTTCTCGCTGCGTTTCTCCTGCGGAGGAGCTGCGGGAAGTCGCCGGCACGTCGGGTCGGCCAGACGTCGGTGCCTGCGCTCCCGGCGGCTTGTCCCGGAGCGCCCCTGCTTACAGGCACTTGAGGAGGAAGGAATTGCACGAAGTTCCCCGGGGGCAGTCGCAGAGCTTCCCGATGCGAGCCCCCTTCCTCACGGCGCACTGCTCCCCGGCGTCGCACTGCGGGCAGCGGCCGGCGGTGAGAGGGACCGCCACCAGCGGCCGCCCAGTCATGCCCCATCCCGTCCCGTGCCGTCTAGCCTAGTCCTGTTCGGTCCCCTGTCATCCTGTCCCGTCTAGATCAGTCTCATTCTGTCCCGTCCCGTCTCGTTCAGTCCCCTTCCCTTCCATCCCGACCCGCTCTGCCCCCTTCCCTTCCCTTCCCTTCCCTTCCCTTCCCTTCCCTTCCCTTCCCTTC
>VZTH01000560.1:100611-190280 GCA_013397815.1 Aleadryas rufinucha
AGATAAGGCAGTTACTAAAGCATAAGTGAAAGTCTGCATGTGCATAAAGAGAAAAAAAAACTAACAACTTTATTCTCTACTTCCCATCAGCAAGCGATGTCTGGCCACTTTCCAGGAAGCAGGGCTTCAGCATGTGTGGCATTTGCTTGGGAAAGCAAACACTGTAAATAACCAGTGTTCCACCTTCCTCCTCCTTTCCTTAGCTTTTGGAACTGAACTGAAGACATACGCTATGGAATATCCCTTTGGTTAATTTGTGTCAGTGGGCCTAGTTGTGTCCCCTCCCAGGATCTTGCCCACCCTAGAATACTGCTGGGGGGAAAATGTTGGAGAGAGAGGCTTTCTAGCTACTAATGCAAAACACAGCACTGTGAGGGCTGCTGTGGGAAAATGAACTCCACCTCAGCAAGACCCAATACAATTTATTTCATTTATTTTACCAATAAGTCCATTTCTAAACAACTGGAAGATACTACCCTCCTTAACCCAGGCCTGAAGGCAATTAAATTATAAATGAGCAACTGTCAAATTCCCAGGTCCCCAAAATTGCCAACACTTGTAAATAGTTTCTTTGATATTGTCCAAAAATTAAGGTCTTTGTGGGAACAGTTCTCAATGACAGTTTCATCCTACCTAAATTAAAACCTATGTTAAAATTCCCAGCAGGCCATGAAACTGTAAATATTGTTATTTCCCCAGCAAGATATTTAAGCAAGATACCACACTGCTCATTGAAACCCAGTCTCACTTAAACAAACACATACTTTAACCAGCATCGGCAGAACATATGCACAGTATGCTCCTCCTCCATCCCATCTTTCCCTAGAGAGACTTATTTTGCATTCTTTGTAAACTTACTTCAGTGTTGGCTAATGCTTAATTCTTTGTCTGTGGAAAATATAAAAATACAAGAAACAGTCCTGAATAGGGAGCCAAGACTGACTCTATCAAGAGCAGGCACAGCCTTTCCTTTCTAACTGAAGTTCCATCTGCAAATTTTATGTCTGGCAATTATTTAGCAAAATCTGTTAGACAGGAAACAATGTATTTTGCACTCTTCTTTCAGTCCTAAACGTGCCAACCTCACCCCCAAGAGGACTGCAAACTGTACATAAATACATGCTGATAAGCTCAAGGCAGCAGCAGACACTTCTGAGTGTTTTCCATATTTGCTTTATTTTGCCATTTGCTGTGAAAGTAATATTCATCAAATCAGATAAAAATACTAAGAGACTGACAATGTATGCTTTTTATTTTACACTGTGTATCTATCCTAAGATGCACAAAATGGAATTGCAGTAGAAGACATCCTTAAACAACATCAGGCACAAAGGTTCAGGCTCAGCTGTAAGAGCATGTTTTCCAACTATTAGATAGAGAAGAAAAAGGATACCCAGCTCAGAAAGAATGCTCTACTATAAACAGATCTTACCATGGTGCAGCTTCCCAAGCAGGAGACTGTTAAACTAAATAGGGCACAAGAGGAAAACTGAATTAAAGAAGAAGAAAGGGTTTGGAGAAGGGAAGACTTTGCTGCTAACTGGGCAAAATCACACTCTTTCTTTCTTGGGAGTGAAAATCAAATTTTGATTTAAGAAGTCTTGCACCACAGTAGCTGTGGCACTCACTGACCCAACTTCCAGGTCCCAAACAACAGAGAAAGAAGTCTGGAAAAATGATAGGATCATAGAATGATTTGGGTTGGAAGGGACCTTAAAGATCATCTGGTTCTAATCCCCCCACCATGGGCAGGGACACCTTCCACTAGACCAGAGGTTTCTAGAGCTCTGAGTTGCTCAGAGCTCCATCCAACCTGGTCTTGAACACTTCCAGGGATGGAGCATCCACAGCTTCTCTGGGCAACCTGTTCCAGTGCCTCACCACCCTTGCAGTAAAGAATTTCCTCAAATGAAAAAAGGAGAAAAACTTCTGGCATGGCAAAAAACCCTCTGCTATAAACCCAAAATACAAATATAGGAAAACTGCAGCTCTATCTAATTTCTTCTCATTTTAGGATTCTCAGTCAGTACGTCCCTTCTAGTGGGCTAATCACCCAAGCATTGGAATATTCTAACAGCCACACTCGTACCTGCAGGGAAGCAGTACTAACAGCAAATTCTGTTTCAGATGACACAAGAGCTGTCTGTATCATAACTTGGATGAAGTGCATGGTCTAAGCTCCTGCTGTCTGACTCCTGTGAGTAACTTCTTTCCTAACTGTATCTTTAAATTTTAAGTAGTAACTGAATTTTAAGTAGTAACTCATTAAAATATTTGGGCTTATTTGGACAACACTCCATTGAAAAGAATCAGAGGAACTGCTTCTTACCATACAAAAGCAAAAGTAATTGGAAGCCTTTTTTTGTTCAAAATAGGCTAAGAAAAGTGTAACTTGTTTTTACAGAGACTTACATAAGAGATGTTTGAATTTGCTTGATTTTTCCCAAGACAGAGGTTGTAGCTGTTTATATAATCTAGCACAACAGAATGGCCAAGACAGTATTTCCTACACTTTCAACTTCACAGAGTGTGCATTACCAAAGTTTAATGCATATGCTTTTTTTCCCCTTCCCCTTGTATTTATATTTTGGTTTAGTTATGGTGAATATAGTCAGATTAATCTGATAAAGGAATGGACAAGATCCTCCTTAATAATGAAAATAAAAGTAGTTTTGTGAGGTCAAATAAATCCCAACCCTTCTGTTTCTTAAGATTGTGAAAAAAATACCAACTTTATGAACAATCTCAAATACAGTAATTTCTGTTTTTAAGCAAATTTTGGGTTTTTGAGTGCTACAGGTTTGTTTGCTCTGCATATAAACTTTTTTTCCCCCAATAAATACCTGCAATTAACTTTTTTATTTATGAAACACACTGAAACAGAAGGAGGGAATTCATAATACTTAAAATGTTCAACACATCTGCTAAGGGCTTGGAAAGGGCAGGGATGAACTGACTCCAAAAGAATCACCAACTTAGTGCAGTACCTTCCAAGCTGCACCTTCATAGTGATTACAGCTGTAATAAACACTTCCGAACATAAAGCACATTTTAATGGCAGATTTGGGGTTTTTTTCTTTTTGTGTAACAACACAATTGATTTATATTGATAGTCATAGAGATTCGATGTTGAGTGTAAGTCAAGCTGCTTTTGTATGGTTACCCCTGGCTTCTGCTTCTCTTTGTTTAAAGAAAACTGCATTTTCTACTGGGATGTAACATTAATAATTAAACTATCTATTAAAACCCCATTGCTGGAACATGAGTCACACCACACTCATAAAATATCTGTAACTGAGATAGTGCGAGTAAAAGAAATGAAGTTGCCTGAAGTAAAATGCTTGTGTAATTTGTTAAGATGCAAACCACTGAAATTTTTTAAGAAACCTGTGAGCAGATTAATATAACTCATTAAAAAGTGTGCTGCCTAATGACTGCCATTAATTAAGACTGTTCATTGTGAAAGGTTCTAATCAAAAAATTGGTTAAAGTCTGATTAGAAAATACAACTGCAGGGAACAGTATTGACATCCTGTGCATATAGCAAGTTATCACTTACAAGCAAAATGATATAAACAGAATAAATAGGGATATTTGCTTGTTTTTTAAGATCACTAGGGCATTTTCCTTCTCTCTCCTTATTACTGCAAAAAGCTTGATTCAAAGTCTAATGAAGTCAAGTGGAAGGATCACATCAATCTCAATGACCATTAAGGGTGAGGCAGACATTAGGCAGAAGAACAGCAAGAGGGAGCCTCCAAACCAGCTGCACACGAGCAGCAATACAGACAACAATCTTTGTGTTCAGCTATCATTTTTGTTCTCTCAGAAATGCCAAGCTGTTTGCTGGAGTTTCCTTGCTGACCTTTTTGGTGGAAGGATAATACAAAACAAAGGCTGTCCAGATTCAGTTTCAATTACAGCACCCTGACAATCAGCTGTGTTTTTACCATGCTTGGAGTCCAACAGTAAGCACCCTTTAGAGCAAAGGGGAGAGGTTACTGCTCTATGGATTACAGCAAATGCTTGCTAATAAGCAGCTGCTGATGTTGGCTGAGGAAGGGGTTGTCTTCAAGGTGCAAAATGAGTGGTACATCCTTCCCCTTAAGTACACTTGCTGCAAAGACTATAATCCCCTTCATCTCATTGTTTCTGCTTGGACAGTCTACTCCACAGTAATGAAAACTTCTGAACTATTGATCTGAGATCTCACTTAGGAATTAGATAATGCAAAGCATGAAAGGGCAGGAAACATGAGTATATCCATTGAAATACCCAATTAACTCTACAAGAGAGCAATTAAAAGCTCCTAGACAATGCAGACTACACCTACTTGAACTGAAAAGCGAGAGAAACCAGCCAGGACTGCTTTGACCTGAGCCACTCACACACTGTTGTCAAAAGCACTCCTTTGTGAAAAGAGGCATTTAACTTTCATTGCTTATAGCCAGATAAGCCTCAGTGGGATTTCAGCTCTGACATTTGACTTCATGTCTCAACTGGGCTTATTATCTTGAGTGCAGCATCACATGAACCCAACCTCATGCAATCCAGACCCACGCTAGTTCTCAGCCAACTCACATCTGTGCACGTCACATTTCCTTTCCAAGCGCAAACAGTAAGAAGTGCACAACTACCCTGCTTTTTCAAATAAATGACAGGTCACCCAGCACTAAAAGCACTTTCTAACACCTAGGCTGGGCAGATTTAAGCTGTTTACTGGGGTGACTACTAGATTTGCAACCTGACTTCACAAAATAGCCAGCTATTCTGAAAACATAAACTGGTAGAAGTTGTTCATCAGAGAGCACAAGGCTGGTATTAAACACTCAAGTTTCATGTCTAAAAATCAATGGCTATTATTAAAAATTTTAAATGAGGTATTTTTTAATGCTAGTCTTAACCTTACAGGTAAAACTGGTTTCTTACAGATTAGTAACTTACTGTTGTAAATACTGACAATCATCTGTTGGGTTTTAGGAGAGGTTAAGTTTTTTATATTGCTTTTATACCTAATATATTGAATTAAATAAATAATGAGTACAAAGAGTCTGAGTGTTTCCAGTCAATGTATAAAAAAAAGCAAATGTAAAAAAAAAAAAATCATATTATTCACCTTCTCTGGAGTAGGGATTAATTTTAAATACAGACAGTTTGACTCATTTTTTGAATGTTATTATATGAATGGAAAATTCTTCCCCTAAAAGTCCATTGATAAAAAATGATAACTCATATTTTTTTCATTTTTCCTTCTTGCCTTAGAGCACAAGGTCAGCTGTTAAAAACTTCTGTGCTATTTCTTTTATTACCCATTAAAGACAAACATTAAAATCAATGTAGATTTCCCAGGAACAAAAATCTCAGTTAAATATATTCCACTATCCCTACAGAAAAGAGTAAAAGTTAACAGTAATTTCGTATCTTATTTCTGATAGTGAAGAAGGAGCTCTTCCCGGGTTACCTGTCCCTGCTTCCACTGGGTGTACATTTCCTTCTTACTCCTCAGTTTGAGGAGCAAATCCTTGCTCAGCCATGCCAGTTTCTACCCTCCCATGCTCAATTTCCTACACACTGGAATGAAAAGCTCCTGTGCTCTAAGAAAAGTGTCTTTCAGGAGTTGCCAGCTCTAATCAGCTCCTCTGTCCTTAAGGACAGTTTCCTAGGCAATCTCATCCACTAACCCTTTAAACATCTGGAAGTCCACTCTTCCAAATATTTATGGTCCGGAGTCTCTCTTTGCCGGCTCGCAATCCTTGAGATCCTGAACTCAGCCAGGGTGTGACCACTACAGCCCCAGCTGCTTCCCACCACAACCCCTTTAATGAGCTCCTCTGCACTGGTGAGTGCCAGGCCCAGGAACGCCTCACCCCTGGCTGCCTTGTCTGATACCTGAACCAGGAAGTTGTCCTCCACACACTCCAGGAGTCTCCTGGGTTGTTCACTGCCAGCTGTGCTGCCTTCACAGCTGACATCTGGGTCACTGAAATACGCTACCCTCTACCATCATCAGCAGCTAAGAGCCTGTGGAAAATTAGCTCTTCGATACCACAAACAGAAATATGCACAGGAACTTTAGCACTGACAGGATGAAACTAATGCAGAATAACAATCAAAGGCCAAGAAAGCCCCCAGCTACTTTCCAGATGTATCACTTCAGGATGCCACCTTGCTTCATTAGCCTAACTAGTTCCTGGGCATTTACTAATATTCCATCAGCCTCGGCATGAAACACTGCAAAGGACTTCTCAGCAAACATGAGTATGCTGCACCCATCAGCTAAAGCCCTACACAAACTGCTATCATCCAACACAATCACCGACCATGACCATGTGAAATTTGAAATTTGCCAATGGCTTCAGGTCTTCTTGAAACTGCTAGCTCCTTTTCCACTGGCCTCTTCTACTTGCAGGATCCCACTAAAATAAATTCCTCCTAACACACATGCAGCCACTCATTACATTGTTCAATGAGCTTTAGAAAGGTGACCAGATACTACACTGGGGAGAATGATATAAAACTTATCCAGAATTAAACCCTTAACATAGCAACTCCATGCTACCACATCATTCCTTACAGAACCAGCAAAGTATTTCCTGCAAGTGCATGCTGTCTTCTGAAACAGTTCATGGTACCAGGTCCCAGAGATAAGACAGTCAAGACATTGGGTTGAATGCACATCAAACACAATCTTTGTTTCCGATTGCTCTGTTCTGCTGCTCTTTAATACCTAGAGTTAGATGCCAAGTCCCATTATTACAACTAAATTTTAGAACGGTTATTTATGTTACCGTGCACTGGAATAATAAGGGTTTCCTTCCTCCTCGAACCTCCTAATGATTGGCTCCTTCAAAGCTGCTTCATCTGCCTCAGACAACTAAAAAACCAGATAAAGTATTCTTTAATATTTTCTTCTACAATGATAGCAGAACTTTATATGCAGCATCAACCTGAAGAAAATGCCTAAATGATCTCTCCAAAGTTTTTTTTACTCTTTTAGCACACAGTTATCAGTTTTGCATGTTTGACAATAAAATTAAAATAGCACTTTTCAAAACAAATGGGTGGAAAAAGGAGAATAAACATACACTTAAGTGCAAGAGAAATTAGTGATTAGCATTTGAAAAATTACTGAAGCTACTGTACTGAAAAAAAAATTGGGTTGTCTTTGGCAAGATTTTTTAATAAAGTAAGTCTGTGCTATTCTAATATTGGGTTTCTCTGTGATCCAGACTGGTCACTGTGTAATTCAGAAAACTTTCAAGTTTCTAACACATTTTACTGACATTTAACTACTACTAATTATTTTTCTTGAACTTCTTTCTGAGTATCATGGATTTGGGAAAGTAAGACAGACAGAGATGAGGGTGAATATATTCTACCCACAGAAAGAACAAGCCAAGTGTTGAAAAAGAGTAACACTGAGATAACATGTTCATAATGCTTCACTATTCTGATTAACTATTCATGACAAATACGAACAATTTTAAGACATCACAATAAAACCACTTCTTATGGGATCAAGGCACTAATATAACCATAAACCCTGTAACTAAAAAACCCAACTCAGCAGAAAAGAGTGTGCAGAGAAACTATAAAGTATTACTAAACAATATAACTCTAAATTTCAATTAAAATGTTGAAAGGAGCAAAAACTTTTCCAAACCTCTCCAAACTTCTGCTATTACAAGCTTCATAATTCTCAATCACTAAATCTTTTGAAGATCAACTTTCTCTAAAACTGCCACCTTCCTAATAATTGGAAAGACACTTTATCCTGACATAATTCCTCTTCATACTCCCAAACCAAGGAGATTCCTCATTGCTCATCTTGGGTAGAACTAATAACTTGGTGCACAATGTACAAAAATATGATGGTATATGAAATACTCCTCTTTTTAAGCAAAGGTAAGAGATGTTATGAATCATTTTCACATTTCAAAGAAGTAAGCAATAACATTTCACAAATGCTTCATGTTTGTCAGTGCACTAGGTGGCATTGGGGTAGTTCACTGATGTCTCACTCTCTTGTACCCCCTCCTAGCTCATGAAGTGACCAACTCTAGTGAAAGAGTAAGTGATAATGACTTTACTACAAATGAAGAAAGAAAGATGTACCTGTTTTCCCTCCCTTGCTTTTTGGTCCTTAGCTATTGTAGCTAGAACAGTTGCAGCTTGTTCCCCTCCCATCACCGATATGCGAGCATTTGGCCACATATATAGAAATCTTGGACTGAAAAAAACACATATTAAACATTAAGGTAAGACACTGCCATATTTCCTAGTGAAGAACTAATTCTCACTCAACTACAAATTTATTTTTATGTATGACAGTATTACAATACTTTGTTTTTTAAAAAAGGTACGTTAACATACTTCAATGCTTGCAGCATTGCATATGAAAATGTAAAAATTCTGTTCATTTCCGTTATTCAAACACCTTTTTTTAAAAATTTCTTTTTCTCGATCGTCTTCAGCTCACATTCCCATCTCACAGGAATTTTTCTCCTAAACATCCCAAATAACTTCAATAGTATCAGGAACCTTGAAAAATGAAATTTAAAAAATCACATAAGCCATGTCCAAAAGGTCAACAAAAAAATCTTTAGGGGTTCTAAAAACCTTACTCATAAAAACAGGCTCATTGAAGTGAATAACGAGTTTTTACACGAGTTTTTACACTAGCTTATATACTCTTCCTATGAATGCAGAATAAAGGACCAGCCTACACTGCCCAATGATTGTTTAGGATTTTAGAATTTTTCCACCAAGAACTGAAATGGGAGAAAAGGATGTGAACAGGTTTACATGTTAGAAGGTCTCCTCTGTCACCTAATTCAAGGTGAATCACGAGCCTTATCAGTCTCTACAAATGTCAGGCTGTTATTTACTTACGAACATATTCACTGAGAACTGTTTTATTTTACAAACAGCACAACTTCTTCAAGAGTTCAGATGGTTTTTCAGAATGGTACTTCAAGGCTATGCTCTCTTAAATTATTTCTATCTGCTGTCATAATTTGAAGCAACACTTACCTATATGCTCTTCCACACATCCCATAGTTTCCAGCTCCATAAGAGCCACCGATAATGATGGTTATTTTAGGTACACTGGCACAAGCTACAGCAGTTACCATCTTGGCACCATCTTTTGCTATTCCTCCAGCCTCATATTCTCTGCCAACCATGAAACCTAAAGATATACATGAACAAAAGGCTCACTAGCTTCATATTATAATACTGTGCCATATGTCATACTACGTGCTTCACAGCACATGCAGAAAGAACTGAGGAGCAAAGCATAAAACAAGGCCTTCACCAGCTGCTGACAGTCTGATTTCCAAACAGGCTGGAGACGTAGGTACTACAAAGCACACAAGAGGCTGTCTAGAATGCAGCCTCAACAGTTAAAAGCAACATCTACAACATAGTGAAACCTCAAAATATTGATCTTACTCACCTGTAATATTCTGCAAAAACACAATGGGAATATTTCTCTGACAACACAACTGGATAAAATGAGTACCCTGTGGAGAGGAAAAAAAGAAAAAAGAAAAGAGTAAGCCATTACAAGTTGGACAAGTGAAGCTATCACTACCAGCTCTCTGAAGTCTGTGCTAAATCCTTCCACTGAAGTCCACCAGAATATTTCCATCAGGAAGTGCTATGCTACTTCTTCACCCAAAGTTAACGGTGAAACATGCATTCACGTAGCAGAAGTAAGAGATCTCCAAAAATGTGTGAGCCCATGGTAAAACAGAAATAATATCTTTAAAAAGCCTTAAATATCCTTAATAATATCCTTAAACATCCTTAATAATATCCTTATCCTACCAATACCGAAAAGCTCAACTGCTGTGACTCAGCCAATATGCAGTTAAACCACAGACAGCTTCAGTCTGGCATCTGACATGGAGTTTGGTAAGACTCTGTCAGAGAAATTAAGACAGTCAGTCATAAAAATTTCTGTACAAAATAGAAGTATTCTCTGAAACTCAGAGAGGCCCACATACATTATTTACTCATGGCCCTGCCAACTGCTTTTCTCCTTTTCCTGAGGGCAGATGCCCTCTCCCTATTTACTAGCAGAAGACCAATTTCCTAGCAAAGTTAACAAATAGTAGATTCCAAGCCTCTTTTTCAACTAATCTAAATCAATAAAGTTCCTCAGGTTATTTATCTGTTTGCTGGTGAACAAAACAAAACAATGTTATGTAGCACAACAACTGAGAAAACATCTAACCTCTTCATATATAAAACCTACAAAGGTTATAAAGAGAAAAAAGAGAGAACAATAATAAAGTAGGATCTTTTTCAGAGAAGCACATGAATAACATAGTGATGATCACAGGAAAAATGTACAACTCATTATAAAAATGCAAAGAAAAAAAAAGAAGTATTGCTAGAGTATGTTGCTTATAGAAGCAATATAATGGACAAAGGTTTCTCTAGAAGTGAATTTCCTTTTATAGTACTGATATGCCAGTGAAAGTCAGAGAAAATGAAGATTCCTTACATTTTTGTCATTGTTAGGAAAAGAAGTTGTAGCACTAAATGGTTAGAAAAATACTGAAAATATTAGAAATACTGCAAGAGTTATTTTCCACCTGGAAATAACTGTTAAAACAAATATCAGATGAAAAAAATGTCATTTACTGCAGTGCTCCAAGTTGGAAGTATTCCTTCAGCACATGAAACTCAATTTTGTGTAGTATTTTATAACAGCAATAAATCCAGTAAAATTACTTCCTTTCTCCACATTTCTCATCAATGCTTCCTTTTTCTGTATATTCTCAATACCGATTTCCTCACCATTAGCTCAAGAAGCCTGTTAGAACAAAACTAGCATATATAATTGCTATTACAAAAATTCAGCTAACAGTTGTTTCTTGAAAAAATAAAGAACTAAAGCAAATGACACATGCTGCGGTGCGTCAGCCCAGTTTGGGCTGTATATCAGGGGAGACGTCCAGGGGGTGGCCATGGAATCCGCCCCTGAGGGCGGATCCCAGGAGGAGACAAGGGTTTTCCCTCTCCACCCACTGGGTGTCACTCCAAGGCTCACCTCCTCCCTGTTTCTAGAATCCTCTTAGCCCCTAAGTTACTCATTGGTTCAGTTAACTTATGTTTAATAATAAGCTCATTGACTATTCAATTAATGTCTAGAAAGTTCTGTTCTATTGTGTTCCTCATTGGTTTGTTCAAATAAGTTCCTCCTCTTGTATGTTATGATTGGTTACCTGTCATTGTATGTCTTCCCCTTATTGGTTGTATTGTTGTACCTCCCATTCTCCTCCCCCTGTACAACTTCCCCCTGCAACTGTCATTCGGGGCCATTCCATCGCCACTCCTGAGCCTTTCCATAAGACCAGGTCCCCGGTCACGTCCGGGGGCTGAGAAGGCCAGGCTCCAGGTTGCTCCCCTTCATGCCTCCCTGTTTCCCATGCTCGGGGCAGGGAAATAAAGACATGGATTACAGCAACATATGAGTGTGTCTTCTTCGTCTTCCATCTCCGTCGCCGCAGCCTAACAACCTGCCTACCTGCCGAGTGTCCATGTGGGAGGACAGTAACTACGTCGCCTCCCAGGCTCACCGGGCGGCCTGGGTCGCCGCGACAACACAGACCAAAGTAAACACTTTGCCATACCCAGATACACTTCATCACCATCATTCCCTGAAGTCCAAACTGTAAAGCACTGTTCACTGTAATAAAATCACAATATTCCTTCATAGACAGCCTTTCATTCACCAAACAGGTATTTCAGCTCACAGATTTGAGAGACTGCACAGGTTTTTGCTCATTATTCTAAGACAGGAGATGATGCAGCAAAGTATGAAAATTACAACTCTAGAAAACCAATGAACTGAGTGCTGGAATCCAAGTTTTAAATTTTCCAGTTATTACAAAAACAATTATGTGATTTTCTGTAGTACTTCATGGTTTAAAGGTTAGGAATACCCAACAGGGTATTTGATGCAATCAGCATGGACTTGTCTTGTAACAGCTGTAAGTTTCAGGATATACTATTTCAACTGTACTGTATTCACACAAATCCAAATACTGTTCTGCTCTTGGCCTATCTTCTTCACATCAGAAAAATCTACCAAACACTGTTTCTAAAATATGGTCAACTGTTTCTTACAGCTTATTAACAGCATATACCTCTTTAACATTTACAAGAAAAATGTGGAGGCAGTTCTCTTTCATTATTTTAAGAAGTTCCTCATTTCAAGAGCAAGCTGTCCACCAGAAGTTTTGTTTCTCAATGGCAAAGAAGCTAGTAATCTACTTACCTTTTTTGCTGACTCTGAGAAAAGAACTCCATTGTTTCCAATAATTCCTACTGGGTAACCAAAAATTCTTGCAAATCCTAAGGGAGAAAGATTAATTTGTAAAATTCCACAAGTATTTATTTTTCCATAGTATATAAAGGTAACACTTTCTCCTGGTAACAGAAACTGCTATACTTCTCAAAATAAACATCATTAAAAATATGAGTGGGTGAGCCAGAATAAATCCAACGATAAACCTAGTGGGAACGTATACAGAATAATTATATTTCTACTTACCTGTAACTAAAGTATCCCCGTACAAGGCTTTGAATTCATCAAATCTACTTCCATCTACAATTCTAGCAATGACCTTAAGAAAAAACAGAAAAATAACATTAAATTCCTAATCCTTCAAGGTTTTTAATTTGTTTAGAAGGAAAGACCGTGATAACATATAATTTAAAATCTTTACATTTACAGAACTTCAAGCAGCCCACCATATAAACAGTTTGGATGGCAGGCAAAGCCCATTTAGTTTTTTAAGTGTGATTCATCTACATGTTTGTAAAAAATGGAATTTCAAGATTAAGAATGTTCTAACCAAATAGTTAAATTACACAGGAAAAAAGTTTTCCTGATTAGCTGAATTTCAAAGAAAAACCTCTGCTTATATTAAACATTAATCAATAGCCTCTCACTTGTAAAGAAAAAAAACCATATACACTCATGAGTCACATTCTTAGAGCTATGATTATTTTTAGGCTTGCTTGAGTTTGTGACATACAAAAATAACGAAGATCTGATTTGAGGTTTCTCTGTGATGCAAAGGAGCCATTTTTAATAAATACAGATCCACTGCAAGCAAGACATTTGTCAGAAGATATTTATTTCAACTTTAAAAGAACATAAATCAGAACTATTCCAACTTTTGAGAGTGAAGTATGAAACTCATTGAAACTGTTCGTCTCTTTTTCCCCTTAATGCAAAGCAAATCCAGTAATTTCTGCCAAACATTTTAAGAGACGTATATATTAAGACTCTTCCTAAAATACATACTTGGTTAGTAGTGAAAAAGACTCTGAATGTGGGATTTACGCAAAATAAGAAAAAGGATGTTGGTTCAGATGAAGGTTCCAAGGCAGATAATTACCAGCCGTAGAGTACAACAGTATTTGTACGCAGCTGGGAGAAGGCTCAATTGTTTGATGTGCTTATACTCCATAAATCTTTAAACAATTCATCTTTCACAGGATTAAGAGAGAAAGCAAGCCATCATATCCCTGGGCAAGTCTACAGAATGCTTTGCCAATGAGGAGTTCCTATTTCTGTCAGCTTTTTCAGAATGTCACCAAACTCTCATCCTTGCTCACCCTTCTTAAAAGTGTAACAAAAAAGTACTATATTCTCAAGAAGTCACTGTTATCGCAATGGATCTGCAAACAAAAATATAAAGAAATAACTACCCAAATCAGGTATTATCAATTATGACAATATAAAGAGTGATTTCCTGCAACAAAGTGGGTGCACGTACGTATGGGCATACATACCTTACATTAATACTCATACCTCTTTGACATCAAAATTCCTTTTTAGCTGGTCACCAACTATTCCATATATTTCATCAGCTGGAAATAAAGGCTCTTCTGATGGTTCTACAGTCACCTACAGCAATTTAAGAAAACAATTTACACAACAAAGGAACCATCAGCCCACATTATTACTTAAAAATTCAAACAAAAATAAATTTGTCACCTTCTTCGAGCACAGACTTGTCTTCATCAACCATATCAAAATGCCTGTACTGGTTTGTTATTTTGTATAAAGATCAAGTTTCCTAAACTGAAGGTTGATAACAGTTTCTCACTCACTGTTACCTTTTTTCTACTCCTGCATATATCTCTACATGCGCTCCACTTCTTCCATGTTATAAAAATTAGGCATGTCCTCCTATTTGCTTACTTTCCCCCTGCATCCTATAAGGCAGGCAGCATTCTGAAAAACTGGCGAAGATTTTTGTCACACAACTGAATGAGCTTCCATTCACCCTCTCGTATCTCCTACTACAATAAAATAAGGCAATTCCACCCCCATCCCATTTACTACAAGGAACTCTTAGATCAATACAATTAATTAACAAGATTCAGGTCTATCCCCTCAGTTTTTAACCTCTCATTAATAATCCCAGAAAATGTCTATTCAAAAAGATACTTTAGCAGGTATCTAATTTTAAATCCATGGAAATGGTCATGTGGGTTTAAAATTAAATTAAGCATCTTGCAAGACTAGGTTAATCTGAAAGTGCAATCCTATGACTTGAAGCACTCTTCTAGTTGCTCCACTCTTGCATTTAATCTCAGTAGTTTTATTTGGAATAATACAGTAGGAATGTAATTGCAACATAAGAGAAATCTTTAAGGATGAGAACCATAACTGCCATTTTCAAACATGTAAAATCATAGACAAAATATGTATTATATAAAGTAAGTGTTATATCAATCAGGCTAAGAAAAGCATTCCTACTTTCAGCAATGCAGTGTATTCAGACTCTATACACTTACATCTACTTTCTTACGGAGATTCAAACTCCTTACAACTTTCCTTGCCAGATGAAGTGCATGATTGTCATCCAAAGCATAATGATCTGTTACACCAGATTTTCTGTATATAAATAACAACAGCAATATGAATACTTAGGGAAAAGAAACATAATCAGGCAATGAAAACTTGAAATTTTAAATCTGCTAAGACCTTGAAAATATAGATGCAACAATTCAGCTGTGTTTTATTATCAAATTACTTTAAAAATAAAAGCCATGCCTGACCTTTTCTTCAAAATAGTACATTCAAGTTATCAGACATGAAATAAAATAGCAACTGCAGGAAATAAAGAATCTAAATGATGATATAAAATACAACAAGCATTGTTCAAATGCAGCAAAAATTCATTTCAATTATAAAGAAAAACATGTTTATAAAAATGGCATGAACTACCCTTCAAAATAATTCTTTATTCACTTCAGCAAATTGAAGTAACAAATAAGCATTTATTGTACAGCAATACATAACTTGCTGTGCAGTAATACCTAATTTTGTTTGTTATTAATTGCAGAGCTTGAAAGTGCATAGATTTTTTTGGTTTGATAACAAGTATTTTTTACAAAAAGCACAAGCTATTTTGGTCTTGCTTGTAGTGAATTCTATGTGGCAGTAAGAAAGATACAATCTGCAAAATGTATTATCTTTCTCAATACATATTATTCTACTAACATTCAGTATTTAAATCCTCCACATTATGCACGATGCTGCAGGATACTAGACATGTATTTTAAAGCAGTAAATGAAGGAAGCAATCCTAACTAGAGTAACACAATGTAACTGTGACATTCTAACAATGAAACAATCTGTCAGCACCAGATAACAACACAGAAATAATTTTAAAAATGTAAATACAGCTTAAGAAAGATCTAAACCCAAAATAAAATAAAATAAAGTAAGGGAAGGGCAGGGGAAGGGGAAGGGCAAAGGAAAGTCTAAAATATGGAAGAAATTAACTCTGGGAAAAATATTTCTTTAAACCTGCAGTGAAGATCTGCCCCTCCAAGATCCTCTGCTGATACCTGCTCACCTGTTGCTGCTTTAACCTACCACAAGAAAAGGAAAATGAGCTTCACAGTTGACACTTGTCTTGCATTAATATTTATACTATCTTAGGTACAGCAGTAACAGAGAACTTTGCCAATTCTTCTTCATTAATTCTATTTCTCTGCTTACTCTCCCTTAGAGGATCAAAATGTGACAACACAGAATCTTGTCAAAATTACTTTTTTTCTTTGACTTTACACCTTACTCTAAGGTTAATATGTAGTTTCTTTTGGTGAAGACACTCCCTACTGTTCTATTTCCTGCTGTGTCCATCATTAGTGTGAATATACTTACACATCCTTTAGATTCATAAACATGCTTTTTCACAAAAATTTTCTCAGCACTTAACATGGAATTTCAAATGGAATATTTCCATGCATTGTTTCAAGCAAACAATACCACAGCTGAAACTGAGCATTTTTCAATTTTGCCTTCTCTAAACAAACTCTTCCCTGAATTTTAACTTACTCATTTTAAATATTAGCCATAGAACAACCATCAGCAGTTTTTTATTTTCTAAACCTTCCAGTAAACACACAATAATTTAGTAATAACAATTTTCTTTAAAAGAGTATATCAGTGGCATGTAACCATTTGGAACAAGTATGATGTATCCATAAAAGTACCTGAACTGCACAATCCAAAGCCTAGACCTGTGTAATCTTAGACCTCAAAGGGTAGTTTAAGAGTGAATGGTCTCCTTCTTAGAACAAAGCAGTATCATTTAATACTGGGGTTTAAAAAAACCCCAGAAGACTTCTTGAGGCATTTCCATTCCACAGTAAATGCTCTGAAAAGGATTCCTTGAAAGCTGGTGAAACCATTATTCATCATTCACAGAGAGTAGAGAGGCAGAGTACAAGCAAGGGAAGGGAAAACTATCATCATTTCCAAAACAGATCTCAGTTTCCAAGTTTCATGTCTAAAAACAAAGTACACTAATTATATAAATACATATATTCTCACACACACACTTCCAAACTGTCAAGTTTGCAAATTTAAGTACAGATATTTCTTCAACAGTAGGACTTTTGCTTTGAAAATTGAATTACCCATGGAATATGAAGGTGTGGCATACTAATTAAAGGAGAGTTTCTGTCAGAGACATAATTAACTTGAGTCTTCATTAAACATAGAACATACTTTTAAGAGAAGTTAGGAAGATTTCTTCACTGAAATGGTTATACAGCATTGGAACAGGCTGTCCAGGGTTGTGGTTGATTCACCATCCCTGGAGGTATTTAAATGCATAAAGATGTGACACTTAAGGGGCATGGTTTAGTGGTGCATTTGGCAGCATGAGGTTAATGGCCAGACTCAATGATCTTTAGTGTGTATTATAGCATAAGTGATTCTACCATTTGATTATATGATTTTATTTTATGATTGGATGAAATAACTACATAAATCTCTCTTTATGCAACCAGTTATAATATACTGTTAACTACTCCAGAACTTGGCACAAAGCTGAATAGCACAATGATTTACATTAGCACAGAAATCCAGAGCCTAAATTTAAGATATTTTACAAAAATGGCTTTTTTGTTTTTTTCCACAGAGATGAAGTTTTCCTTCTCCAAATCACTGTATTGGAGCTGTGGGCTCTGTCCGTGACCATGTTGAGATTGCAAAGTTTAACCCCTCTGGTCAAAGCAGGGTCAACCAGAGAAGGTTGCTAATGACCATGTAATGACCATGAGTTTTGAATATCTCAAGGATGGAGACTCCACAAACTCTCTGGACAACTTGGTTTGGCATGGACATCCTTGCAGTAAAGAAGTGTTTTCTTACAACTAAACAGAACTTCCTGTATATCAGTTTGTGCCTGGCAGCCTCTTGACCTATCACTGGGCACCAATGAGAAGTTTGGCTCTACTGTCTTTACTCCCCCTTGCAAGGCATGGATAGATTTGCCCTAAGATATGTTTTCACCAGATTGAAAAGTCCCATCTCTCTCAGACCCTCCTCATTTTACAGATGCTCCAGTCCCTTCATCTTCATGCAATTTCACTGGCTCACTCAAGCTTGTTCTGGAGAGCCCAGAGCTGGACCCTGCAGCCCAAATGTGTCCTGTGAGGCCTGAGTACATGAGAAGAAGTATTTGCTCCATCACCTTTCCAGATACAGCAGTGGAACAGAGCACTCTACAAACTGTAGTTTTAAGTAACAGTTAAAGTTACTTAGAGTTAGTGGTTGAAGTTACCTTAAAGTTCATTAGATTCTAACAGACTGCAAGTAAGAGCCTCAACAAGATATGCGGTCATTTTCAAAGCCTGTTCAAGCTACTTCACTAGAAATTATTAAAAGAAATAAACACAAACTTTAGATATAATATGCATTTCCCACAACAGATGAGGCCAATATGTAGAAAAGTCCCCAGCACATGAATACACATGAATTTGAAAAACTTATTCCCTCTTTTTACCAGACTTCTTTTCACCTCTGAGCACAGAAAGTAGCAAATTTTCCCTCGGGAAGGAAGAATCAGAAGTTTCTGAAACAGAAGCCTGTAAGTCTACACGACATCCTGAACTACCAAGCAGTACTGCTAAAGATGAGGATAGAGATACTCCACTTGGGGAAGTGCAGAAGAATGGCCCTGACTATTACTGCTACTATGACATCTGTCCTCTTCTATTGAGATCTGTCTGTTATGAAGTCATTACTCCTCACCTTTCTAAAAAAGAAGGCCAAGAAAACTCCCATTTTAGGCAGTGGACTGCACCTACAGTTCACATTTTTTTTACCATACACATCTCAAGACTAATTTTAAGTAACATCAGGGATTTTTCTTTTTTCACTTCCTCAGGATGTTTTGTTTTAGGCAGGTAAGCAATAACATCTAATCCAATTTTCTTCATATAGGAAAGACGTTTTGGCGAACAGAGTTTACACAATAACAGCTACAATATCTGCTACAGCATGGAATGGCAGTTTTTATCGCAGTCTGAAATAGTTTTGATGTTAGAAGAAGGCAAATGGAATATTTTCAGTGAGAATATGAAAAGCTCTACAGAACAGAGAGGCTGACAAGTGGAGACAATAAAGTTTGATCTATACACACAAAGATAAAGATCATTACATCTGCAGGTTGCTAAGAAACAAATTAAACTGGAGGATAGCTGTGAAATCTTCCCCTGAAAATGGGGAAGGATTTTAAAACTTTCTAACTTCGCAACATCCTTGCAGTCACTGACTTGCCTAGTCAAGTCTTCCCCTCGAGGCCTGACTTGGGTCGCCCTTTTCCAGATGCCTCTCCTGGCAAGAGTCTTGTGTGCTACATCTCAGTGACACACATGTATGATCTGAATTAGCTTGTGATGCTAAATGATTACCATCCCCAGAGAACAAGAGTCTGGTTCTCTTGTTTCATCTTCCAAGCCAGCTTTCTGGGTTGTACTGGGTATTAGATGTCCTACTGAAAAACTTTTGAAAAGGTTTGTACTTGGACAACTCAGGTGTTCCTGCAACCAGGGTAGTTATTCTTAGTTATAGTAACGAACCTACTAACAGTCTGATGTACAAACTTCATGTCTTTCATCACACTACTTTTCTTATCTCAAAGAAGAGATGTATGAATCACAAAATGTTACTCACTCAACTAATATTATTCTCAGATAGTATCTTCGTTCATGTTTATGCCACTTTTCAACAAGAAACTCCAAATATCTAAATTACAGTGATAAATTTATAGAGAATTACTGAATTTTGAGGAGGATTTGTCTTTGCTTACCTATAAAGAAGCTGAAAAACACTAATACAAGATAAAAAGGACAGAAACTTACATAAGACATTTGAAACAATTACTGTCAATGAAATTCTAACAACCAAATTCTAATGAGCAGTAAATAAATTAACACTACATTACATGGTTGCTATTCATTACTTTATCTGCTTTTCCTGATTACTTTGTTCTTCTTATCAACTTGAAAAGCCTCCACCAAAATAATAAATTACTTCAAACTAAATGCCTTGTTTTATTAGGGTAGACAACAAAGTATCCTTGTACTCTGAGGTGTGTGTCCCTTGCCCCTGCTTTCCATAAGCCTGTTAAATTCTGAATTTATTTAAGATGTACAAATGTAAGACTTCTTTTTTTCCCTCCTTTTTTTTTTCTTTCTTTTTTTTTTTAACTGCACAAGAATTCAAAAGCCATCTATACACTAAACTTCCAAAAAAGGCACAAAAAGACAAATCCACTTTTATCAACAAGATGATGCAGTGGGGAAAAAATTCACTCTAAAGGAAAAGAATACAATACAAAAATATGCTGTGCAAATGAGAGCAAAGCTATACAAGTAAACACTAAATCACATTAAAGGATGAGTCCATCATACTTTTAATGAGAGTAACACAATCATGCCTTAGGAACTAGTCAACAAACAAATGTGTCAGTGGCTGTTTTCCCATAGTTTAATGGGACATGGCACATTTTCCCAGTATCTTAAGTGTGGAAGGAAGTGACTTCCAAGAGACTTTGCCTCCTCTGTTACTAGAGGAATCAATGGAGCAGTATCTTTATTAACAATGCTGTTACAAAGCAATTTCTCCATTTCAGCATGCTCAAATTGGAAGGACTCTCGAGAGACATTTGATTTACATTTGGCTTTGTCACAGAAAGCACACCTAAAAGTTCCCAAAAGACTGTAACCGAAATAGAGCTATCGTGCTGCCTCAGACCAGTTTGTACAATAAATTTGACAATTATCTGACTATTTCAAAAGAGCAAGTTTATCCAGCCATGTTTCATCAAGACTTGAATAGTTGTGATGAATGATGCTCTGTTAGTTCGAGCACTAACATCTATTACTGAAAATTCATTTTTTCTCATAAAGCTTGTGTTAAGTAGAATAATCTTTGTCAGCAAAAGACAGACATGATTGTATTATTATTTGTATTGGTATAGAACTGAGCCTACACTAGAACACACAGTTATTTCTAAAATAATAAACCACATTCAAGCATTCCTTTTGCTTTGCCAAGCTACTGTAATTTTAAAGCTCTCTTATACTGCAGTATTTTAAAGTCACAAATTCCACTATGAGTTCCACAATAAAGCAAGTTTTAACTCACAGGAATTCTTCAGGTCAGTTTCCTTAGAAACAATTTCCTTACACAGACAGACAGACAGACAGAAAGACAGAAAGAAAGACAAAGACAGGACTACAGAAAGACAGAGTACTATGACAAACTCCATCATAAGTGTGTCTCCTTTGTCAGCAAACTGACATAAAAATACAGCAGATCAGTCCTGCTTCAGAAGTTCTTTGATCTTGACTTTGAGATACAATACAGATGATTGTGATTTTTTCAAATTTCACGTCAAACCTAGAGAGTACACAATTGAATATAGAAACAATTTTTATCATTTAAAACGTGCACAGCAATCTAAAAGCAGTACTATTAAAACACCTTAACATAGTCCAGTTTATATATATACACCTCTAATGAACAGAAGATATTTGATTTAGGATAGAAACATTCAGATATACTTAAAAATAAGTAATCTACTTAAAAAAGTGATCTACAGAATACCTAGAAATATCTCACCAAGAAATGTCTCAATTGTTTAAGGCAGGCAATTATCACAGCATGATTTGTGGGGAAGGGGAGGAGGAGGGCCATGTCACTGGAAACTTCTGTATCCTTACCAGTGGTGGGCCTCCTAGGAATATTGTTCCCTGTTTGCCAACAATAATACTTTCATCAGCCATTGCAGGTACATATGCTCCTCCTGCTGTACAGGATCCCATGACTACTGCTATCTATTGGGAAAACAAAAAGCATAAGTTAATGAACTGTCCAACCCTCAAAAATAACAAAGGCACAAGATATTATTTATTTTAATACAGGTCATTGGACAGCATTGCAAGATTATTTTTGCCTAATAGAGCAAACATTTTTATGTTTTATAATTTCTTTAAAAAATAAGGAATCTTCCATTTTCAACAGTCTTTTGAACTATGATCTTCCGACTACCCTGCTGGAAAATTCATATATTAAGTACCATGAGCTACATATGTGGTATGTTTGAAGAGACACACATTCTACCATAGAATCTGGTTTTACTGAAGAATAGTAAAGGTTAAAACCTAGAGGTTTCTCCTGGTATTTACACTTAAGTCAGAACTTCAGCTACTACTTACTGGCATAATTTCACCAGTGTTAACATCCTTTGAAGGAAATTTTTCCCATCTCACAGTATGCTACTTCAGGTCTTTAATGGATCAACTAATTAATTTTGCCTTTTTGAGGTGTGTTGAGCATCTCATTATAGGCTTCAACATGAATAATCTCTGCTTCATCCTTTTGCCTAATTTTGACATGAACACCTATCCAGCGAACATTTTCTACCAGTAATATCTTGGTGATACTTTTACAAAACTGACTTGACCCCAGATATGATGAACACTGTAACCGTAGATGATCATGGAAGTGAGGTTTCTCAATTTCTCCTTCACAGGAGCATCTTCAAAGACCCTTTCAAAAGGCACTTGAAGAGCAAAAGAAAAGGAATATTCATATGGAAAAGGCAAACACTTTCTTTTACAACCACACATATACACACAAAAAGCCCCTAAAAAAACACCCGGGAAACAACGTTATTTTATGTTAAGTTTGTTTCAAGGTATTTCTAAGGTGACATTAGTTAGTGTTCTCTGTTACATGATAATTTAGAAGAAGAAAACAGACACATAGAAAAATAAAACTTCCAAGTCACATTATGCTTATCTAAAGCAGGAGTAGATGAACTATGCCAATCTGCTATCATCAAATCAAACAGCCTTTTCAGAAAACAGTTTTCAGTATTGTAACCTATATTCAGTGTCACATTATTAATCTGCAGTATTTCTGCTGTGCATTTAATAAATAACTCCTGGCAAATTCAACAATAATATAATCCTCTAGAAGTGGGAGAAACTTGGCATAAATAAGTTCATTTCATTTTTTCCTCCAGGATTTGTGGTTTTTTCCTATTCTTAATTTCACTATGCTCACACTGAAAATATGTGCCTGCGTTTAAACTTAAACTCAGGTGTTGATTTTTTCCAAATGGAATATATATCTACTGGAAAAAATAAAACCTACCTGTCAAATTCCCAAATAATGTCCTACATCCTGACTTAATTTTCTAAATTGCTGCAAAGAATTTCTTGATGTGTTCAACAAAAATCAAGAGTTCTGAGTGCACATACACTATTTCATATCCATTGATCCACCCCCCATTGTATCCATGCAGCATATGAGAGTGAGAGAGCTCAGGAAGCAGCTAATGAGGACCTAATCACAGCTTTCTGATTCACACCCATACAGGCAACAATGTAATTTGAGCTGTAGTGGGTGTATAATAGATTAGTCACAGGTAAAAGTAGAGGGAGAAATTAAAAGCACTATCAGCAACTAGAAAATAAAAAAGGGGGGAAAAAAGCAAGCACTTTAAGGGCCAAATTGAGAAGAACTCATGAACTGATGAATAGACCTTCAAGCAGGCCACAGCATAGAATATCAGGTAGCAAACTAACAATATCCAGACTCCCATGTCAGAAGAATTGACCAGAGTGGAGATCAGAGAGAGTGCAATTTCCTAATCTCATTTTCTAATGAAACACGCTCTCAGACAGGGAAGATGGTTCTAGCTACCACAATTTGTTAGCACAGGACCATTAATAGATTTACAGATGTTAACAGTGGCTCTTTGAAATAAAACAAAGGATAGATACATCTCCCAAACAAAGTACACCCTTGTTACATTCTTTAAATAAAGGAAGTACTTCAGTACAACATTTTTCCCAGTCTTCCATAAATATTTAAAGAAAGGCAAATGTTCATCAATGTCATACTTGGAAAATTTACTTTCATCAGTGTCATAACGAACAGAAATGTGTTTTACTAAAAGACAAATCTTTCTTACATTTAGTTTTTATTGTATATGAATACAATTACTCCTAATACAACACCATATGGTAATTGAAAGAAAAAAAAAAATCAACTTTTTAATGCAACTTTACAAATACATTAAATATGCTTCAAGATATGTTGGAAACATGAGCATGACTGTAAGGTCAGGAATTTTTAGAAAGGTCCTGCCCAACATCAGTAATTTCAGGCTTGCAAGCTGGGTATACATATTCATCTTCAACATAAAATCTAAAAATCATTACTCCCATAGCAGATCATGATTGAAGTCTCTAGCAAAAATAAGGTTTTCCAAAACTTCTCCAAAAAAAGATAATTCAGCAAAACATCACTCCTTTGACACTTGCTGTTCCACAAAAGCACTAGGACCAATCCAGAGCCATCAGGGAGTCTGCATGATGACCAGCTTACAAACTGTCTGTTTCTCCTAGGTATTTTTGTTATAACTAAACACTGCTTTTCTCTGGAAATCACTACAGTTGGTCCACCTCTACTGCTGGAAAGAACTGCAGAAGGCAAATTATGTCATACTTCCTAAAGTGACTTAGTGTTTTGTTGGAATCTTCAGCCCTGGATTTTTATGGAGGCAATGGATTTCAGGATTCTTTGGAAGAGGAGAAGATGACTGAAGATTTGAACTCCGACTTGCTTCCAAAATGTGCCAAAAAGGTATCAAGTTTTGAGGCAGTTTCATCAAAAATCCTGCAAAGCCGGTATCTGTCATGCAAGGAGTCAGATGGAATACTGTATCCTTGAATGGTGAATCCGCTTCACCCTGGAAGTATTGGCTTCTACTACCTCCTTCCCCCAGAAAAAAACCTGTGTCCGATGCCCCACTGGAGTCTATTGTGTGAGTGATTGCAACCGTGCCCCCGCAAGCCCCAGGGCAGGAGAATCCAGTGAGGATGGTCACTCAAGGGTTTTATTCCTGATGAAAAAGAACACTGGATAGTGGTATTGTGGTGGGATTTGTGTCACAGCACTGCCATGGGCTCTGGTTGTGTAACAGCCCAGCCTCAGACAATGTGAGGTGAAGTAACCACTACGACATATCACTTGGGAGAACCTCAGAGCATATTGCAGGCATCCACAAATTAAACTGTATCCCAGCCCTTTGCCAGGATAATGACAGCTTTTTCAGGCTTTCAATGTATGGTAGAGAACTTCTTTTTCTTGAAAATAAATATTGTCATCACAAGTTCCACAGTATGTGTGACCTATTTCTCACTCAGAGTAGATTTTGCTGTTCTCATTGTATAGAAAACAGAGGTTGAATAATTTTTTAATGTTCTGCATTCCTCAGCTCTTACTGTAATCAGCTGTAGATTAATCTGTCAGGACTGTACATATCACAGGCCTAAAAGAGAACCTGGATTTATGATCATAACTTCTTTTTTGCTCTGACCATTTGCAGACACCCATGAAGAATGCAAGTTTCAAACAGTGCCCTTATTTCTTTTATTAATTTATTGTTTTGTTGGAAGGTTTTATCTACTTTCCCTGGTAAACAGAAAGAGTTCTGCAAGATCAAATGAACTTTGTTGTGCCTCAGTGCTAAATGAGGAAGCTGACTGCTCTCCCTTGGGATCAAAGAAAAAACTATTAGTTCTGAGAACTGGTGCTCAGAACTGGTAGTTCTAAGAAGTTCCTCACAATTTGCCTTTTTTGACTTGTTTTAAGGACTGTTGGCGCAGTCTGTCTCCTTCATGTTAAAGAAGATACAGTAAGATTCGGAAAAGAAGATGAACTAGGACCATCACAGGTGTGGAACACTGTCCAGGAAGAAGTGCACAGCTTGAATTTTTTGGTCTGCAAAAAACAAGATGGGTAGAAGAGAGGGCTACAAAACCACACAAAGAGGTGGGAGTTGACTGAGTAGACAGCAACTCTGTAGGAACTACCTGGTCGTTTGCTTTCCTATAGTGCTCCTTTATCTGCAGGAGGTTATCTTCAAGGACCATGGATTTCTCCACCCTCCCTGGCAGCTTCTCACAGGTCCCTGCTAACAATTCCCTTCATGTCTTTATCCTGTCACCTGGCTTTCTCAACTCCATTGGGACTGTACATCCTGCCCTCCACTTTCACTGCAGCCATAGCTGCTTGTCAGCAATCCTCAATCATTTTACATTCTTCATGAGTAATAGATCCAGAAATGCGCCTTCCCTAGCACACCACCTGCATCAAAAAACTGATCCCTATGTACTCCTGAGTGCACCATGACACAAAACCACTTCTAAATCCAGGAACTGTGACTAACAGTAATTATATGCATCATTAATGCATTAGAAAACAACCTCATTATTAGGGCAGTTTTATCATAAAGCACATAAGGGTATAAAATGGATTTATAAATATATACATACTCCTGTTAGTGGAAAGTATGTCTCATTTACTAGCCATCCTCAAGAGAGTCCTCACCTTTGCAGTGCTGATGCAGAATAATCAACTGCTCCAAAGGATTTTCTAGGGCACAAATTGCCCTACATACCATGTTCCCAAGTCCATTTCTCTCCTACTCCCAGACAGGAGCAGGTAGGTCAAACCATTAACACAAAGACTAAGAAAGGAGACAGTTTCTTCAAAACTCTTAATGAATTCTTGTGGACAGTTACTGTGTTTACAGTGCTTCCAAGCCCCAGACTGGGCCACCAGGTTAGCACAATACAGTGCTGCCAGAAACAAAACACAAGCACAAGCCTTGAAAAGAGGTAATGGTAACAGGCATAAAAACTATTTAGTACATTTAATTCTTAGATAAAAGCAAATTACCTGTGGAATTCCTTGTGAGGACATGACCGCTTGATTATAGAAAATACGGCCAAAATGATCTCGATCTGGAAACACTTCTGCTTGTCGAGGTAAATTTGCTCCTCCTGAATCAACTAGAATGAATTAAATTATATCAACATGTTTTGAACAGTGTTATATACTTGCTGGTAAAGTATCTGCATGTTACTTAAAATACACAACAATTACTACCACTAATATTGTATATATTTCTATGAATCTAGGTATAATAGGACCTTCTTTTTGGAAAAATAAAGAAGAAAAATAGTAAACATGCCTCTCCAAAATAACATTAATCCCAATCATTTTTATGGAAAATAAACTCAGACATGTGTAAAGATGCAACCACACCTCCCTAAACAAACTTCTAAACTCATCTTGCTGCAAAATATTTAAACTAAGAACGCTTTTAATGTACAATGTAAACTCAACTACTCTACTGCAATTCTGTCACAAGCTCCAGAAACAGGCAGAGCTAACCACCACTGAGTTCAAAAGGTGCTGCCTGTGTACTTTCATACCTTGATTAAACTTCACAAAACCATTAAACTATCTTTATGAAGATACATTTATTATGCGCCCTTGCCTCAGGATACACCCTCCAGCTTACAGGTCTCCAATGGCAGCTAACTCTCTGCTTCCAATTAATGAAAATACAATCTGTCATGAGAAGTATCCAAAGGATAGAAGAATATGAGGAAATGCACAGGGAGGTAAAGCATCTCTGAGAATTCTGACTCCAGGTAACTAATTTTTACCTACAACCATCAGTCTGTATGCACATTCTCATCTTACATGACTGCAGCCAGACGAAAATGCCCACACCACTGACTGACTCAGTGACAAATGGCACCAGGTGTCCATGTGAGAATTAGCATCTAGGCAGATGTTATCACTGATGGAAAGGCAGTTCAAACAACACAAAAATTACACGGTCAGCACAGTGCTGACTGCTTACAAAGCACTCCCTCTTATTGCACACCCAAAATGAACTGGAACAAGCCCAGGTACAGAAACTGCAAAGGTAAAATAACTTACCAGGTATGAATGACAGTGTACATTCAAGGACTACACATCTCAAAGACGGAATAAAAGCCCTAAACTTTTCTATCAAAGGCATAGCTGTGTCCCACAGTTCCTCATCTCGTAAGATCTTAAAACAGTATAATCAGCCACAGTTGCTCACTGATAACTCACTAAAAAAATAAGAGTTCTCTAAACAGATAGAACTGGCTGATAATTCAGACAAAAAAAATAAATCATAACAGTTATTTTGGAAACAGCAAAGCTAAGTTTCTTCTGTTTTCTTAACAAGTAAGATAAAATACAGCATTCCCTCCAGGACTCTTTCTACAGCAATCCCACAAAATCTACACAAACACTGTCCCTGTATCCACCCCACCAACAGTTTCAAGTTCACACTTCTCCTAATCCTTCTATTGGTATTACTCACATGTTTGGCCTGTCAGCAGGGCAAGAAACTTCGAACATTTGTGCCGGCCAGGACCTGTATTTAAGCTGACCATTTAACTAGTATAAGCATCTAGACTGGCAAATCAATTAATGCCCCTCAGCTGATACATAAGTTGCTAAACTAAGCTGAAC
Source organism: Aleadryas rufinucha (assembly GCA_013397815.1). Classification (NCBI taxonomy): domain Eukaryota; kingdom Metazoa; phylum Chordata; class Aves; order Passeriformes; genus Aleadryas; species Aleadryas rufinucha. Next base: position 128,834 of record VZTH01000560.1, read on the forward strand.
AGACAAGAAATAACCTGCCCTATTTTTAAAAATGGAGTAGAAGGTCTTTCTCCTCTAATGCTGACATACACAACATTCACAGTAATATACACTTTCTTACAACTCTCTGTCAAATCTGACTGAAACTGGCTAATAGGTTCAAAAGTCATTAGACTGGGAATTCAGGCTGAAAGGAAGACATTGGCAGAAGCCCCTTGTATTTGTATAAAACCAAGCTAAGAAAACACTACTAGTAATGTATTACAGATATCTGTCACTCTGTTCTTCATCTTTGATAATAAAAGTATAGGTAAGTAAAACTTACATGAAGGTTTGGCTAAATACTGATCTAGACTAAATAGACTAAAGTTAATAGACTAAACTCAAAATGTAAAATAAAATACAATTACATTTCTGCTTCAGAAAAATTAATACCAAATCCTAAAAACATATTGATCCAAACTATTATTGACAACTTTGGCACTCTTATTATTTATATTTCCTTGGTATGTTCTCTCATACAGATACATCCTCCACCAGAATGTACTTTTTTTTTTTTTAACTGTAATTTGAATTGACTGGATGAGACTACTGGAAAGATTGCTCATCCATGACAGAAAGAAGTGATACAGTGTTAACACTGCACCTGTATTTTATGAACCCAGCCCTACAGCAGTGCAGTAGATAGTGCTGAGAAACTGTACACACCTTCCAGTTAAGATGCGCCACCCATCTGTAGAGATAATACAGTATTAATGAAAATATATTTGAATAGGTATGCTTTAAATACATTCCTGGTTAGTCAGATCGGCGGACACATGAGCTGCCCTTCACACAGGACCTTGGCTATTTCTGCAATGGGACTTACCCAAATAAAGGCAAGGGAGATGATTTTGCATTGCAATTTCTTGAGCACGTAAATGTTTCTTAACAGTGATGGGATAATAGGTACCACCTTTGACAGTTGCATCATTAGCAACAATCAAGCATTCCACCCTAAAAATAAAACAAGTTTGTGAGAGAGAAAAGTATTTCTAATGATTAAGTATGTATGTTGGTTAAGAGCTGCAACATGCCAAGGACTCTTGAAGCCCTGATGCTCTAAGAGAGCTCTTCTCACCTGCACTCCCTCAAGCACACATTGTAACAGCAGCCTCAGCACTTAATGTCCTGTCCATTATTTTAGGGCGTAAAATAATGCTGCATAGCACCGTAATTAATTTCAAGAGTAGTCTTGGAGGTACTCTGAATAAGCAAAACTAATTTTTAGTTTAAACTGAGTTTAAGAAATTTGAGTTTAAAATACCACCCTATTTTTTGAAAATTGCTTTCCAGATGCACTAATCTCTTTCCTTCACTGGACACCAGAAACTCCATGTGTGTTTTGTTTAGTTAGTGGGATACACAACCTAAAAAAAACCCCAACAAACAAAAAACCAAAATCAAAAACCTGATTTCCTCTTAACTATGACTAAACAAATTGAGATATCAACTTCATTGATTTTTTGAGTGTCAGAAATGAAACAATAAAAATGCTAACAAGCTAATACTGGAAACTGAACAAAATTATACCTTCTTCCTTTTCATATCATTAGTAACATAGATGACTAAAATCTCTCACCCAGATACTCGTCCAATGCCTGTGATAATGCCTCCTGCAGGTACCTCTTCATTACCATACAACTGGTAACCAGCAAACTGGGAGAACTCCAAGAACGGAGACCTGAATAATGACAAATGAAACAAAATTGTAAAAAAATTACTAACTATATCTGCCATTGAATCTCACTTAAAAGGTTAAATTTTACAAAATTTTTTTTTTTTAAGAGATCAGTATTTCATACAATGCTGCTGTAAAATTTCAGTGATATTATTTGCCAGTCTTTATGGAAGCTGAAGAGAAAAGAAGCCTGTTGCAGTATTTACCTGCAAAAGACAACCTGAAATGTTTAAAAAAAAAAAGGAAGTACCTACCCAGGATCAATAAGCTTGTCAATTCTCTCTCTGGGTAACAGCTTTCCTCTTGATGTGTGAAGCTTACGAGCTTTTTCTCCACCTCCTGTGATACAACAGTAAAATGTCACATTTTCTATGGACGTAGATAAGATAAATCACCAGTTATATTAAAACTTAGAATGGAAACGCTGACGAGTTCCCAGTTTTTGAAGTATGAACCTTAATAATAAATTTAATAAATAATAGTTTCCATTTCAAACAGATTTAAGGTATTGACAAAAATGCCTGCTTCTTATAAGCAATTTTATTTCCCCCCTCATTTTTTACAGTTAGTCTTGAGGTAAAGATTTTAATAAACATAGTTGTCTGAAACTTTCCCCCACTGCTTGGCAACAAACACAAGGGGAGAAAACACAAACATATAGAAAGCACAGATGTAGAACCACAGGAAATACTGATCCCTAGAACTGATTCAGAATAGCTATGCTGTATGCAATCCTGAATGACCCAGCACTATCTGCGTTAATTTCCTTAGATCATGTCATAACTGTAAGGAGAATTCAGACACACAGCATTTAATATCAAGTTTATATTTGTTTCATTTCAATCCTTCACTAGAGGTCACCCTAAATCATATCTTTTGCTCTCTAGAGGTTTGTGTCATTCCATACTTCAAGATTTGTTGACATGCCTCAGCCTCTTTATAACAACAGCTTAAACAAACATGGTCTCTCTGTGTAGACAGATCACTGATCCACCACATCACTCTAAAATTGTCTCCCTGTCCAAAATAAAGAAGGTGCTGTTTTGCTAACATTTCTCCCAAGAAGCCAGGAGTTCTCTGTCAGCTAGGCATCACTGAAACAGAGCTTCTAAGCCTACCTTTGAAGTCCTTTCTCCCACCTTCTTCCTTGATCACTACATACATAATTTCCTACCTGTTAGGCATGCCAGAAAGCCCACAATTTATTTTCAGTTCAGCCAGTTCATTAGGTCTATATATCCAGCCTAAGCCTAAACCTTGTAAAATCTTTCTGTAGAAGTTCCTTAAGAAACAATCTCTCATATGCACCCACAGAGATATTACTCTCATCCATATTCTCAACATCCCACACCATAACTACATTTTCTCTGACCTCCGGAGTCTTTAATTTACACTGAGTGATGCTGCAAAAATAATTTCCATCCTGTGACTTCTGTCATCTTTGTGCACTCTTTCTCTTCACACACTAATCATGAATGCTTGCTTCCCAGGCCCTGTAGCTGTTCTATTGAACATTCCTCTTCCAGCATCAAGACACTCTACCCTGCACTAATCTCCATTCTGTAGACTGAGAAGCAGTGTCCTTGACAATGAAACAAACTTGGAGGCATTTAATTTGAAACCTCTTCTTAACTTCTCCTTTACAACAATACCAACACCACTGTGATGTGCAAGGATCAGTCATGGAGATTAAACATATTTCACCTGTTTCTTGTGCTTCCTATCAGAAAACCATCTGTTGTAAAGGGGCAGGGACCACTTCCTGTTGCACAGCTGGGGATTACTCAGTAGAGTGGGATACGGGGTCACAAAAACCCTACACACTGAAGTAACAGCTACCATATGAAGCATTCATTACAAAGACCTCAAACAAGAACTCATCCTCGGACAGACAGCTTTTACAGTGAAATCTAAAGATGTTGCACATATCCTTCAGAAGTATTCAACATAGGTACCTAATTCTTCTCATATACTTAAATAGTAGGTAAAGCAATTTCAATCAATGCCACTCAAAACTGTGTATTAACATCCTGGTAGAGCTTGCTCAGATAAAGGAAAGATAAGCACTATGGTCTTGTCCTGTCATTGTGTAACAGGCAAGAAGAGGCAAATGAGCAGCAATGAAGAAGGCCATGATCATTAGTTCATGAATTGCTGAAAAATCTCTACACCCATAAAAGACAGAGGCGGTCCATGGGTTTTAACATCGCCTCAGGAAACTCTGGACCTCTGTTTCACAGTAAGCAAGAAAAAGCACTGAGCACAAAATCTTAACTGTGCTCTGTTCCAAAGTTGTAAAAGAAATTGCATTATAAAAGAAACAGTGTGTAAAATGACAAAACCAGTATCATGATAGTTACAAGAAGGTGAGACTTAAAGCTGCTCAGCCTCTGGAAGCATAATCAAGCATTTATTAAATGTTTTCCTTTTATTGTCTCCATTAATTATAGTCAACTGCAATTCATTCGGGTAGTCATACAAGTCAAAAAGAAGAAACACAGATTTCAGTCTTTTAAACTACTACAGACCTGCTTTCTCACTGCCAGCACAACTACAGCTACCAACTTGGAAAAGATCCACCAACAAAAGGAGGGCAAAGGAGAATCCCCATCCTTTATTGGATGCATGGGGAAACACAGTGACAGAGGATGAGGAAAAGGCACAAGAACTTAATACCTTCTTTGATTCAGTCTTTAACTGGATATGCAGCCCACTGAGTTGGAAGACAGGGACAGGGAGCAAACTGAAGCCCCCATAAAACAAGGGGAACTGGTTAGTGACCTGCTACATCACTTAGACACACACAAGTTTACGGGGGCAGATGTGATCCATCCAAGGCTATTGAGGGAACTAGTGGAAGAGATCACAGAGGTACTTTCCATCATTTACCAGCAGTCCTGGCTAACCACGGGGGTCCCAGGTGACCAGAAGTCAGTCAGTGTGACACTCATCTATAAGGGCTGGAGAGACAATCCAGGGACCTACAGGCCTGTCAGTCTGACAGTGGTGCCAGGGAAGGACACAGAGCAGATCGTGTTGAGTGCCATTATGCAGCACATACAGGATAAGCAGGGGATCAGACCCAGCCAGCAAAAGTTTAGGAAAGGCAGGTCCTGCTTGACCAATCTGATCTCCTTCTGTAACTGGATGACTCACTTAGTGGATGAGGGAAAGGCTGTGGATGTTGTCTATGTGAACTTTGGCAAAGCCTTTGACACTGTCTCCTATAGCTTTCTTTTGGAGAAACTGGCTGTTCATGGCTTGGATGGGTGCACTCTTGGCTGGATAAAACGCCTTGTCTGGACAGCTGGGCCCAGAGAGTGGAGGTGGCTGGAGTAACATCCAGCTCATGGCTAGTCACTAGTGCGGTTCCCCAGGGCTTGGTTTTGGGGCCTGTCCTGTTTAATAAGTTTAACAACAATCTGGATACAAAGATCGAGTGCACCCTCAGTAAATTCACTGATGACAGCAAACTCTGTGGGAGTGTTGCTCTGCTGGAGGGCAGGAAGGCTCTGCAGAGGGATCTGGACAGGCTGGATCAATAGGCCAAGGCCAACTCTTTGAGGTTCAATAAGGCCAAGTGCTGGGTTTTTATTCTAAAATTGAGACTATCATACTTACCTAATCTGATTTTTTCTGCTTGTTCTTGTAGTTCAGTTACCAGTGCTTTCATTCGTTCATAGTTTTCCTAAGTGGAGAACAAAACAGAATTTTAAATTCAACCAAGAGTGACTATATTAATTTTTAATAAACAAATATAAGAAGTATAAGACTAATTTCTCTTCCAAATCTAATTTTACCTTACTAAATACTGTCTCTGTATTGTCTTTAAAGTAGTAACATTTCTACCTATGTACTGGCTTGTCTCAAGCATCCCAAAGCATTTAATAAAAATGCTTCACAAAAATTCTTATTGTGTTAAGATGGTAAAAGACTAATTCTGAATTTAATAAACTAAAATAGAACCAGTCATTACAGAGCTGAAGTGCTGTTTCTCAGATTTTGTTTATTTTTGGCATAGTTTTGTTTGCTTTTAAATCTAATTTTGTATAAACCACAGATTCAAATTAAGTGCTCTTATGACTTGTACCAAAGGATGAATGACCTAGGTCAAATAGATTTTGGTAAACACTTTTTAGATTCTTGTTGTTTAGGTTGAACAAAAAGATAAAACAAAAGTTGGTTTTTTTGTCTTGGTGTTTTTTTTTTTTTGTTTTGTTTTGGTTTTTTGTTGTTGTTGGTTTGCTTAAATGCTGGCCTTCTTGCCATTATATATCTAGAAAAACAAAGACTCATATTCTGAATATGAGTGAATCAGTACCGAGCTCACCATTTCAATCAGAATTATCCAAAACTGTGTGCACATTAGGTTGGGTTTTTTCTCAATTTCAATTTTCAATTTTTTCATAACAGCAGGTTGGATTTTTTCTCAATTTCTTAGGAATTTAAAGGTATTAGTCAAGCATAATTTGTTGGGAGTTTTTTTTGCAGACACATTAAGAACTTCACCACCCTTTTGAAAAGCGTAATTGCAATAAAAGAACATGCTGCACAAAAAGATCTTATTGCCTTACCTAATTCTCATTTATATGACATTTGAGTTTACTTTGACAGAGAAAAACCAGCTGGTAACTCTAGGTTCATATATACTTGAACACTCAGACTTAAGGTTTCCTGTAAGAAGAAGGTGTAAATGTTGCAGTTGAGTTTGTTCACTCAGGCACTGCAAGGCAAAGACGCAAAGCAGAAAGAAAATAAAAACATGTACAGAGGCAGCTCACATTTGAACTGCTTTGGCTGTGCAGTGACTTTCAAAAGAACATATTTTTCTGCCTTTGTAATTGCTACAAATAGATTAAAACCACTGTCTCGAAAGGTAAAAACGTATCCTGTAATTCCATACTTTTAAAAGTCTGAAGTTGTCACAACACCCAATATTACTCTGTATCAGTGTTCAGCTTGTCTGGCTGGTTCACTTTGCACCATTACATATCAAAAATTTTCCTTGTTTCTCCTTGTTCAGTCAATCTGTTTCCTCTAAATACACTCACCTTTTGGACACAGTACTGAGCTTAAAAACTCACCTTTAACATGGGGAAAAAAAGAAAAAAGCAGTGAAAAAGGCAGAGGGTATTAACAGACGAACAGTAATCACAATCATAGGCTTCTTTAAATTTTGACTTACTGTAGCTACTTTAGCTACTCTACATGAAAAACTGTGAAAGGACTTTTTAGATAAACTATAAAAAATACTGCACACAAACATCTGAGTTTCTTAAATTCACTTTAACTTCTATCATGATCTTTCATGCCTTAAACCAGAATACAATACCGTTACACTTTACCAAAGAAAAGTAAGGACGTTTTAAAATAATTTTGAATATGCACAGAAAATGTGCTAGTTCTACCATGTATTTGTGGGCTCTTCATTATTGTCATTAAATAATGACAAAAAGGCCAGTGAACTGGCACTTAGTTCTTTCTGGAAACTGGTCCTTGCACCAGCAAGGTGTGTAAAATTCTGCAGTTAATATGAGGGTTTCTACAAATTTTAAAGCAAAATTAAGAGGCAAAACCTACAGACTAATCCTACAGTTACTGCATAAGCTAAATTAATTACTGCTACATCACCAAAGTGGATGTAAGAGCTAGTCCCTAGAATCTTCAAATAGACTTTCTTTCATTTTCCAGAATTTAGACTCAGTCACTTTTAAATTACCTTTTTGCCTATCTGGTTCGAGAGACAGTTTACATTATAAAGGCCAGCCTGTCTAATTGAATTCACAGCCAGAAAGGTAAACATTGGCCAAAGAAGGCAAGACCTTCATCAAATATCATAATGTCTTCTTGTGTTTGCACTATTATTCCCTGTATTACTTTTTTTCAGATGGCTAAGTGCCTCACAGCAGGGACCTCAGCTCTTTGTGTTTGTAAAGCAGTACTTACACTTGGAGGGTCGTTCCATAAATTATTTCTACCAAATACCAACACTATTAGCTATTTTACCAAGCCTTGCTTTTCTTTTGAGGCTGAAAGATACCCAGACACAACTGCGAATCTGGGGACAGCTTAGATGAGTGAACACCTTTATTAAAATACTACCTTCTTTTCGTACACAAAATATGAATGTGTACACGTATATACAAACACTTCACATACACAAGCTCTGTATGTATATATATATATATATATATATATATATACATATGGACAAATACTGAAATTTCACAGAAGCTTCAGTCACCTAATTTCCGTCCAAAATTTAGTTTCTGCAAAACAAAGCACAGAACCTAACACAGAACCAATGGACCTATCTCAGTAAGAACACATGTTGCTGCTTCAGGTGCTGTTTGATATTTTACATGAACAAATATGAATTTAAGAACAAACGTATGTCCTCCTGTTAGCCTTGATCCACACCTAAAGCCATGTTTTTCTCAGCCTAACTGCAAACACGATTTTTGAATATGATGACGTTAATAATGCCCCAGTTTAATCAATTTATACCGGATGGAAGTACTGCTCTTTCTTCGTAAAGACAACTGGAATGACACCTAGCTCTCCTCCTCGAAAGATGTTTTTGGAGGCATGCCCATGACTCTGTACAGCTATTCCACCTGTTTTCAACTCGGGAATCATAATAATTTCCTTGCAAACATAAGGAAACATCCAACTTTGAAGACATCAGGCGCCATCTTCCACCGCCTACAAATCCCGCCTCCACTTCATTAGCACGGTATCGATCAGCTTGAAATGCACCAAGAGCCAGCATTCTGATTTAAAAGTGCAAAAATATCCGTGACGAGGCAGACGACTGCACCAAGCCCCGTTGTTTTTACACGGTATCTGTAGGCTCAGCCCGCAGGAATGGGCAGGGCTGGGCGCTCGGCGAGCGGGGAACGGGCATGTGCTCGCCACGTCCCGCATGCCCCGCAGCACCGGCTCCTCCATGGCGCCGCTGCGCCCCGCCCCGCCCGGGCCCTGCCGCCTCCGCCACCCGCCCTACCTGGTACAGCGCGGAGCCCGCGTCAGGGCGCGACCCCACGGCCGCCACCGCCTCCCCGCGGTACCCGCGGGAGAGCAGCGGGCGCAGCAGCCCCAGGCAGCGGCCCGGAAGCCGNGTGTCAGACAACTCTAAGCAAACCAGTCTTATGCCACATCTTTGTAAAAATGCTACTCATAAGTATGGAGATTTCAACGATATTTTCTTACATCCTTCATCATTATAAAACTTTCATACACGGAACACAATATTGTCTTATTGCTATTCAAATTAAATTTGTTCTTAAAAAAAAATTCCTCTAACAAAGTGCATGTTATTTGCTGCAAGGAAAAAGAAAGCATAGCCCCAATTAACAATGCAGATAAGGCACCATAAATCTTAGTAATGAAGTAGTTGTTTTTTTCCCCCTTGTAACATGAATGCAAGCTAAAATGTATGCAACTACATGCAGAATGATTTATCCCCTTAGAACTCACTCAGAAGGTACTCACGGCAATTATTTCATAGCCACTCCCCAAGAATCTATTTTTAGGCTCTATGAGTGCAAGTGATATAAACATGCCACATGTATCAGGAAGTAAACACTTGCATACTTAATATCTACAACATATACAATACATAGAGTTACATGTATACATTAATCTCTTCCATAATGTTTACAGTAAAACAATATTTAGATAAACATTTCAAGTTAAATGGATTAGGCAAAGCACAACATACTATCTGAATAGAAACTGTTGGTGTTTTTGGAGGTTTTTTTGGAGGGTGAGGTGGGTTGATCAGATACTTTCAAATAAGTTACTGTACACTGGGACCACTAGTCCCTTTTCCATCACCTCAAGGAATACTGCTGCTAGTGACATTTTATTGTCAGAGGCCTGCTAACATAACAGTCTGCAGTAACAGTAGCTTTTTTCTGTATTTCTCTTCACTGACAAAATTTTAAAGGTTCCTTCAGAAGCCTTGCCAGTAACTTCTGAAAAGAAAAACATTCTCAAACTTCATCAACTATTTCAAAATTAACTGCATATTTATATATTTACCTGCCAGTCAATGATTACCCAGTCCAAAGCTGATGATAGGTTTCCTTAGAGCATTAACAATACCATTTAAACATCAGTTTCACCTTCATAATAAATCATTTTTCAAAAGTACCTCCGAGTATTAAATAATGGGAAAAATTTTAAGACTACTCAAATCTACACATTCATTGTTGTGTAAGCAGGAGTTTCAGACTAAATATTGAATCTTTCAGTGACCACCTGACTTTGAGAGTGCATAAACCTAATTACCTCATCAAGACAAATATTCTGATGAGGTAAGTAAAAACTTAGACTAAAATCTAAAGCTACACCAGAATTTTATAGCAAGCAGACATGCAACATGAGAAAACCTTTTTAATTCAACTGCTTCAAAGCAGCAAATCCTCAAAACAGCGACATTGTATAGTCATGGTTGAAATGCAATCTCTTTGTGCTACTTTGCACAAGGGAAACCGAGGAAATCAGCAAATATACAAACATCTACATGTAAAAACAAGGAGAAGAAATTGTACCTACAGCTTTGTTCTCCAGTTTAGAAGAAAATTAGTATTTATACTAGGAAACATCAATCTCTTTCTCCCAGTGATAAACAAGGTTGCAAACATTAACCATGTGTTATCATCTTCTAGTAAACTGCATTTTTAAGTTTTCAACACATTTTTAAAGAACCAATCCTATTGGGCTTTTCAGGCTAGGATCTTTTAAATTAAGTGGTTAAAAAACTCTTACAAAAATACGTAATTTGGAGATTCTAATAAAAATACCTAGAGTACTTAACGTACATATGTATGTATTTACTACACTACTTCCAGTATTTGCATTCTGATCTTCAGAGATTACATTATACACAAAAGGTTCATTCCTCCTTCTAACGTAGCATACTTTGCAAAAAGAAGTAAAGAACTTGAACAGTCAGTACCAAAAAGCTTTAGCAATAAAATGGAAAAGGATACTTGTTTCAAGATGAAACATTATTTCATTGCAATTTTCTGTAGGATACTCATGCACTCATCAGTGTCTAAACAAGTGAAACCATAAGCCAGAAGTCATTAGTCTGGTCCAATAACACAATTGTAGTGGTTTAGACTACATCAGCATTTTAAAAGTGCCTAGGTTGCCTCAGAAGGAATCCATTTCACCTTCATGGCATTAATTAACATGAGTACTGTTATCACTGGCTGACAGTAAGTGTGGCATAATGAATATCAGAACAAATTGTAACTTCTAAAATACTCTTTTCTTGTTGCAGTGTATTTTGTAATCCTAGGTTTTTACAACATCCATTTATTATTCTGAATCATCCACTTCCATAAAGATGTCACTGAAAAAGTACTCAGAGATTTTGGTTGGCTCTCCTTCCTTCTCTTGATCTTTAGCACAGAGAGGTGGCTTCTCAGATGAGCTGTTACTTGGAACCTGATAAAACAAGAAAAGGTTGCTCTTAACAGTCTTCATCGGTGTGTATGTGTAAATATTTTCACATATACATGCACTTGAGCTTTTTGTAGAGGTATTTTATTTATGTAGGAAGTTTTGACCAAAGAAAAAAAAGTCAGAGTTTACTGAAAATGAGAAACAAATAGACATCCATGCAGAGAAAAATCAACTTAGTTCTCTTACAAGTTTCCTACACGTGCACAAGTCAGAATTTGTCGACCAGGGCAGATACCACTCTCAAAACATGAATGCTACAAGCCCAACTACCCACTCCTGAAACAACTAATTCTCTGTTCTTCACACCTCAGAAATGCTTGGGTGTTCAAAATTAAACTCATACCGTAACTGCAGCATCAGCAGCTACATGCTCATGTTCCACAGATGATGAAGTAGAGGGAAAGGAACAAGATTCCCTATCATCCTTAGTGGATGGAGTGGGCTTCTTTAGACTTCGTTTTGGAGTCAAAATTCGAGGCTTTTGGCTCTTCCCTCTATTCCCTTTGGTATCTTCTGCAGATTCAGAATTACTTTTTTTGCAAATTAAAGACAAAAATCCCAACGGTTTTCGTCCACCCCTGTTCAAAACAAATAGAGTCAGGATGTCATAGGATTGCCCCATAAAAGGAAGATGTAAATGGTATTGCAGGAGTCCAACTCATTACACAGGTAACAAACACACACCTACAGGACATACAAAAATTCTAAGGAAAAAAACCAAATTGTCATTCTGAGAAAGGCTTTCATATTCTGAATATGCTGGTACAAGAGTTTTTTTGAACAGTCACAGAGACTCTTGACAATTTTTAAACCTGAGAACAGGAACCTACTATTTGCTGCTAATCTACAGCCCATAACAAGCTACCAGACTTTCAGAGAGTGGTTCCAAGAAGGATGGAGACACACTCCTGAAGAACAAACTGAAAATTCTGAGCGTCCTTCATGTAATCAATGGGAAAAGAAACCTGATTCCCAAGGATGGGGCTAAAGCAGACTATCTGCTGCAGGGTTTTAGCCTTCTTACAGCATCAAACCCAGACCAATGAACTTACGGAAGTCATGGCAGCAAGGGAGGTACACAAAGCATTAACTTTTCATGTTGTTAAGAGTTTACAAATTAGAAAGTAAGCTTTAAGGCAAAGATTCTGATGTTAATGCATCACTATCCAACTGCTGGATGTCCCAAGGACAAATAACCAGTATTGGTACTCACACAAGCATAATGAAAAAGTAAATGACAGATTAGAAGAGGCCAGCAGAGCATTACAATCAAAAAAATTGAGCAAAGGAGCAACCCAGAGCAGGAACTCAAAACATTTAAACAAACAGTACAGAAAGGTATATTTAAAAAAATCAAGGCAACAGATAGGTAAGAGGAATGTCCTCTGAGCTGCCAAGATTGAAACCCCTTTGGGGAAATAAGTTAGTCCTAAAAATCCAGTGTGCTCAGTACTGCATCAGTAATACATGTTACTGGCAGGACAAACACCAAAACAAGTGAATGGGTAAATATTTCACAATATAAGACTCACCTATGGAAAACAACAATTATCCTAAGTTCCTATCACAGCCAATGGATGTCTGCCTGACAAGAAGCATCTATCAATGTCTAAATAGACACACAATACGTCAGTAGTGTCCCCCAGTTGATCTACTCACTTACTGAGTAAAATGATGCAAATTTCAAAGCAGACAGTTTGATCCTTTTTAATTTGCAGGAGAGTATAGATACTGTAACTCTTAGCCATGCAGGTCACAAATAATGGTACTGAAAAAATGTCAACATAGAAACAAGATCTTTTTTTACAGAAGCAGCTGACAAAACATTATTGCGATTATTGCATACCTGAGTAATGGAGTTTTCGAAGATGATGCCAGGCTTCCAGTATGTTCCAACTGTGCAGATTCATGCACATTCCCCTGCTTTCGTTGTCCACTTATTTCTGCTTTTCTATTAGAGGTTAATCTAGACATAACCTCCTCTTCCTTTCTGGATGCTGGATTCTCAAGTGATGCTTTCCCTATGCTCTCCAAAGTCTCAAGCTGGCTTCTCTCAGCCAGTTGTGACATAGACTCAGACACCAATACAGAAGTAAGTACTTTTTCCTTTGCTGAAGACTCTGTTTTTTGAAAAGGATTCCCTGTGAAAGGAAATGAGAGTCAAAGACTTCAGTGATAACACAAGAGCCCAAAAAATGCATGTGATATTAAGATGGCTTGCACCATTACAACAGAAGGGATGAATTTTTTAGTCTTATTTGTCCATTTATTTTTATAAGTCACCACTAGGAATTAGAAGTTCATGGTCTACTTTTAAAGCCTACAAGATGATACAGATGTTATATGGAAAAGATGGTAGAAGTATGGTTTTAAATTTTTCAGCATAATCTTCCCCCTCTCTTTCTTTACAGCACACTATAGAACTTAGTCTAGTCATCTACCTGTTTAAGCTTCTACAACTTCCCTTAAAGGTCTTTTTCGGAGCCAAAATTGTAGTTCACCAAGCCCTTCACAGGCTCAGATCACTGAAGATTGCATTGTCAGCAATTCTGCTTTTTCTCTGTTTCTTCAGAGGCAGATTAAGCTCCAAAACAATTACATACTTTTTTAGTAGAAATGCAATACAAAATAAAAATAAATTATTTTGGCATAGTGTGGTTAAAATGCCAGATAATACTTTTGATTATTAGTGCTCTTTAACAGGTGGAAATATTTGCTTAAGAGACGATAACATGTTTAGACAAAAAGCCCTCTCAAATTTCACCAAGAAACTAGCTACAGCAATGCTTTTAGAACCATTATTAAATTAAAAACATTTATGTATGGCACACCTAGTTTATAGCAGAAAACATGGAATGGTGGTATTAGTGCAGTACCAGGAAAATCTGTTTCTACTTTTATATTAGATGGCCTCAGACAGAAGTATTTAGCATGACAACCACTATTAAGTTGTGATGTGTTTACCTTCATTATACTTTGGTTTACAAGTTTAAGTGTACCTACCAGAAGTTATTACTGGCACATCTGTGGATTTAATTGAATAACCCTGTATTTAAAAAAGAAAAAAAGGGTTTTTTTATTGCTCTCAATACAGAAGAGACAAGTTGATAAACTCATATCACACACTCACAGTTTTAATAGCAGGACTCATACAGAAGACAGTGCAGCATCATTCATCACTTAACTCATTTCCTGAGCAGGCTTTTCAAGGTGTTCTCATGACAAATAATTCAAGAGAAGGATATTGAGATAAGAGATCAAAGAAGGAAGAAGATTGTTATCCAGCCCTTCCTAGAAAAGCTCTCTGAATCATGTGGGCCATTACCACCCATTCCTACACCAAGGTACACTGTACAATCTTAGCTCACTTACAAAGATCAATGGTAGTCACTGCCACAAGCTTGGTCATATTATAAAAAAGCACAGAAGAAAGCTGGAAAGATGGTGGCTTGTTTTCACTGGCAGCTTGCTCTTTTAAACTAGTACCTGTTATGTTAAAAATCAATAGGAGCATATCTAACAGCTTCTTCATGTAACAGACACAATGCAGATTCAAAACATCATTCAGTGAACCTAGACAGTCTGACAGTCATCCAATATACATCCAGAGTTTCCCCTCATGCAATGTCATTGTCTGAAGGGTGATGCAGAATGAACCAAATAAGACATATTACCAGTCTGCCTACTAGGAAGTCAAATTAAAAAAACCTGAAAGCCTACAGATTCTCAAAAACCCCTAATACTAAATAAACAAACATCCAAAACCTGCTGTAGATTTCAAAATTAAAAGCTATCTATAGGTGTTGATTTTCCTTTTAAGTTTTGTAGGCAGTACATATTTAAGCAAGTGACACCATTAAAAAATAAACATAATTAAAATGCTCTATTATGTGTTATGCATCTACCCCATGCATGAAAACTCACCAAATTATGATCTCACCTTGTAAGTGATTTCCAGGTTATCTTCCACCGCAACAGTAGACGGAGTTTTCTTGGAAGGAGGATAACCATACTCTTCAAGCTCAGCAGCCAACCATTTTTGAGCTGTCTGCAACTTTGCAACAGGGTCTACTGATGCACTCTCTAGCTGTTTGGTTTCCATACTGCTGTTTAAAGGTGCAGCAACTTCACCAGCTGCAGTTGTCAAGGATCCGATACTGTTTACATATAAAGTCATTATTGTGACTGTGTAAGAAGCCAAAATTTACTTTGTATAAGGTTTCTGTATGGAAATTACACATGAATCTATGGTAATACTCTTTCTTGCTTAATGTCAGCATTAACTTCAAATGTACCATTTACTACTGATAAACATTTTGTTGTGGTATCTGGGCTTAGTTTTTCTAGCCATAATTCAATCTAGTTACTTTAGCTCTTCTATTTGAACTCCATTTGGTCTTTTCATATGAAGTAAAAATATGGCAACTTATTAACTGCCCTAGAAAATGCTAAAATACAGAATTATTTATCTGCACAGTTGAACCCCCCCCCACTGTATGATCTCAAAAGACATACAGACATATATAAGACAGAGAGAGAAGCAGCAGAGACTAGGAAAATAGGGTAAAGCAGTACAGGAACAGCGAGACAGAACACACACTCTTAACTCTGCCTGTCAGCTATTCTGTTTATCATCAGTAGTTCCACAGGAGTTGCAATTCTTACACTGTGTAGCCAACATTCACTCAAAGACCTATCCTTTCAATAAAGGAATGATATTAGCATCTGATATCACAGGGCAAGATTCTCCACAATTATGTGGAATTGTATCACATCTCTAATTATGATCTGAGGACTTACATTAGTATAGTATTAGGGTTTGGGGGTTTTTTACTACTTTGCAATGATTCCATTCTTCAGAATATCTTTCCTTTGATTTTTTTTTTCCTCCCAAACTGACAAAGAGATTTAGTTCAACTGTAAAGTTGACAATAACAATTTTGCTACACTGCATTGAGAGGTACTCTTTGTAAAAGAAATTCAAACCCTTTTGGATTGCAGTAGACAAACCAGCTATTATTTTTTTGAGTAGTTAATTAGTGTTTTCATCTCGTCTGCTTTTTGAACATAGCACGAACTCAAGAGAACGATGTAAGAATTTGTATCTACTGTTTATCATGTTTTCCAGAAAACATCTACATGAAAAATCTGGAAGAGCAATTAATAAACAGCTACTCTATAAAATTGTTAAAGTACTGTAAAAATGCAAACATGCATAGATTTTTTCATTTTAATTGCTTTGCATTGTAAGTATCCATGGCAAAATAAGGCACAAGCTGGACAAATGACTTCTCCTAAAAAGGAAGACTCACTCTAAAGGATAAATCAGAATTAAAGTGACACCAAAATCCCAACTAACTAAAACACTAACTTTAAAACAACTATGGAACTTCCTCAAATCTGATTAGAATCCTTTCTACTTTCTTAATTCTCTAACCAGTCTGTCAAAATTACTTCCTCTTGCATTTCTTCTTTTGTGAAGTTCTACTCTGTACTGCACATTCAGAGTACAATCAAGGTACACAAAAAGTGTTTCACTTTGATAAAAAATAAAGCATTTACCTCTCCACTTCAGTCACAGTTGTTTCACTTGCATTTATTGGGCTGATAAGTATTGGGGCGGGTAGTACTGTTTCTGAAGTTTGTTCCAGCATAACAGATGTATGAAACTCTTTTGAGTCAGCGGGGATTTCCACCAATGTTAAAATGAATGTCTGTTCTTCCTCTGGACATCTAAGATCATCATTCACTACTACAGTTTTTTCAGGGAAATAAAGAAATAATGAAAAACTATTAATCAAATATGAAATTATGCTGTTCTCTTCATGTCCTCCCCACATGGAGTACTGAAATTTTAGGCACTCCTTTCTCCATGGAAAAAGGCACTGGGCATATTCTTGAGACAATAAGCTTCCTGTCTTAGATGAGACACACATCATCATCTCCTGGTGCCTATTCACTGCAGTGGAATCCTGATTACCATTCAGAATGACAAATATTAAAAATGCCTAGTAATGATGAAGATTTTAAATGGGTGTTCTAGCATTAAAGAGCAATTTGAAGTTTAATTTAAATTGTGTCATGGTGTTGAAATGGCCTTCTGTCTTTAATTGCAACTCTCAGGTATTAAGAGTTACTTCTTTAAATGGCAGATGTCTGCTGTTTTGAAGGTAAGCACAGGATTTTTCCCCTCACTGAGGACTGGCAGAAGAGGCTCTGAGAAGCATAGTCTTGAATTTAATAGACAAAAAATATAAATAATTTAGTCAAGAAACAGACACTAACAGATAACTGCCAACTGTCATCCATTAGAATTTAAGGAACAAACATTTGTAAAGTTTTCAAAAGATGGAAAACAACAATGGTACTCCATTATTTAAGACAGCTCTCAATGACGTAAAGCTGTTATTCCAACCTCAACTTGCTTGGGTTCTTCATCTGATTAAACATGATTTAAGATGCTTCATCCCAAGATTCTTGCAATAACGGAGCATTGCAACAGATGTCTAAGAAGAAGTATTAGCCGATCTTTTGCACAAGCTCATGAGTTACAGCTTTGGACTGCAGTTTCCATGTAAAGTAAGTACTCTGGGCTTCTGTCACTGTGACTATCCCACATGTTTGACAAGTAGTGGTTCCAAACCAACTGCATTTCAATTTGTTCTAGGGAAAAGCAGACATCACCTTCATAACTTTCATCACACCTGATCAGTTAGGCATTAATCTGTTGATGAGTACAGATAAAGAAGGAAGTTTGATTGTCTTTCTTATACTTCTCTTCTTTCTCTCCTGCTCCACACTTGCACAGTACAGCCCTCCTACTCACACAACTCTGACAACAGCATTCACTTGATAACTTCATGAGCAACTATAGCTCACTAAGCCAGTGAAAAACTACAGTTTCTCTCCCTCTGTCGTGTTCAGTTTTTGATGAGTGAGTCAGAGGTGCATAAAGGGCTCTAAAACCTACTATACCTACCACGAGGTAAGCAGCAGGAGCTCACAACAGGGAAAAGAGAACAAGTTTCCCTTCCACTGATATTTAAACTTAATGAAGGGCCATTCAGAAAGTTCCCAAGTATAGTTTCTGTTAACAAAATGTAATGACAAGAGGCTAGGGAGGGGAATGTCACTGTACTGTAGATCATTATTTGTGTTGATGGAATAGACTGATTAATCCTGTCAATGAATTTTTTTTTTTTCAAATGAAAATTTTAGGGTTTTTATTCTTTTAGTAACTGCAAGATATACAAACGTGGGCTTTTGCTAAACTCTGAATATTAGGACATTATACCTGAAGTTTCTTCTGTGCTGCTTACGCAATGTTGTTGAGCATCCTGAGTACAGGCTTCATTCTAGAAACAACACAGTTGAAATAAAACAACTTAATAAATCTGGGAAATAACTGTAGGAAACAGGAAGAAACAAAGAGTGTCAAATGGTGAAGAGCTGAAAAATCTAATCACACCGTCATTATTGCATGTGTCAGTTTTCACTTCTAGCTATTGAAGAGTATTAGCCTGACAAGGACAAGAAACACTGGGGAAATACAAAATACATATGCAGCTTGTTATCTGTATTGATGGTTTGTCAAAATAAATTTATACTTCCTACAGCCCAACTCTGTCAAAGATGACTCACACAATAAATTGCTCCGTGGCACTAAGAAAGCAGATTCCTACAATCCTTAACAAACCACTGAGTGCCAAAGAAAAACACCAAGCTCTGCAGCTCATCTATCCCTTCCCTTTTATGGCTTGTCCCTTTGCCATAACCAGGAATAATCTACTGCAAGTTGCCTTTTCTCATACTCTCTGCCAGGCCTGTAAGAGCCACATCATTCTTGCCCGCTGTTCTAATATGAAATCAGCCTTGACACATCTGTGTCAAACAAGCTTCTGTGCATCAGCTGTTCCACCATAACTACGTGCTCACTGATCTCAGACAACACTAGAAATCCTGAAGGAACTGAGAATGAACCTTTCTCTCATGAACCTTTCTCTCATGAAGAAATAAGGTAACTCTCATTTATACTAGAACATGGGTGCACAAACCACTGCAAACAAATGGATGTGAAAGACATAGTGCTCGTCCATGATAATATATATGATGAGGATATAAATGATATTGATGTATGTAAAAATATGCAAAATTTGTATATGTCATACATTAATATGCATATAAAGCTCTTAATTGTTTTTTTAAATAAATGACAAAAAGCACGACAAAGGATGCAGTTTGTTTTGAACAAAGCAAATGAAAGTGACAATGAACATGCTCCATCCAAGCAGTAACATTTTAACTTCATTTTAATTTAAACAAATATAACAGTAAAAGGTCACACTAAATGGATACATGAATCCTAGGTAACTTCTTCCATTACGACTCCTTAAAAATTCCTCACAATTTTGCTAATGTGTATCACTTATTGCTGAAATGTTCTAAACAGAGTTTGCAAAGATTAAGTTTGTCTGAAAGATTGTTTGGATATACTCCTGCAAAAAATCAAGTTTCATATACCAGCTGAAGTACCGGGTCTTTAGAACTGGTCAGTACATTTGCACTGAAAACCTCTTTCTTCACAGACCTTCAAAAACTGGACACTTCTGGACTGCAGTTAAATTCTTTACCTGAGTCAAGTTGACTGGACATATATTGTGCTCAAGAGGACAAGGACTTTGCTCAGGAAGTTCATCCACAGAACTTGGATTTGGATAATCCTCTAGTCCAAGGTGTGATTTTTCAGCTTTTGGTGATGCAGCTAGAGGTCTTAAATCTCCTGAATTTCCACAAGCATCTCTTTTTTGCTTTTCTGTTCTGCAAGGTATGTATCTAGTTAATTTGAACCCAAATGAAGATACCCTGTGCACATGCTAAGTTCAGTGTTACAATTTATTTAATATGAAGCATATGTAATTACAGGGAAACAAAGCACCTGTTTAAAAACTACATCATTCTACTAAACAGAATGCATAATCTTTGAACAGGTCTACATGAAGAATTTCAGGGAAAGGCCTCTGAAACTCCATTAATGGAGACATTTCTACTGAAAGAACAACCAAGCAGGAAGTCTTTTACGCTCCTTAACATTTCTGAATGAATCAACTCCTTAATATTTCCTTGCACTTTCACGAAAGACAGTCAAGCAGCAAGGTAATTACTAAGTTCTGAAATAGCAAACATAAGTTAATGTCTACGTCCAAAAGCTGTAGCACAACATGCAAGGGAGAAAAACCTAAAGTCTAAACTGTACACTATCTGTATAAACATACACAGTGTCTGTGAGCACACTGTTTCCATTACTGTTGCATACTACACCCGAACTTCAGCTGCATATTTTAAGAGGCAGTAGGAATAAAGTCAGTATTAAGTGATGAGTCTTCCTACCTCTCAGTTTTGTCTATGTGCTTGCTAAGTTCCATACTTCCAGTTGCAAAGTCATGAAGAACTGAAGAATCATCTGGTCTGATTGGTTCTAGTTCCACTGTCTGCATTTCTGCAGTACCCCTCAGGGGGGTAGGACCTAAGTTTTATAAGAACAAAAATTAAAATAATGTCTTTTCAATCTGCAGGTGTGTATATATACTCATGTTACTTTTTACATATAACCTTGTATATATTAAAATTTTGTAGTGTGTTTATATAGACACATATACATAAATGTGCACATGTATACTTGTATCTTATGTAAGTAAGGCACATACACATATCTCATCTTGCTTTTCAAATCTTGTGCATTTTGCCAGTGATATGAAGATAATTAAGAGTTTGAAGACTACCTTTTTTGCAATTGCTTTAAGAATAGAAAACCAGTTCTTTCTCTCTCCACTTCTACTTTTAATGGAAGGAAAAGACAGTAATAAAAGAAAAAATGTATTGGACCGTATTTCTGTAATTGGCAGTCCAGTAACTTAAGTGCTTTCCAGGTAACTTAACACCTGCAGAAAAAACCTGCTATTCAAATTTCATTTAATTTTATACTGAAAGGTATACTTATGTATAAAACTATACCAAAAATGGGTACCCTACATTACAAGGGTAATGTATCATCTGTGAACATGAATGGAAAGTGAAGACTTTCAGCTTTGTTTCACTTCATGAATAGATGTGAATCTATCTGAATAACCATTGTCAGAGACCTAGGATAAGAGACAGCCTTACCAGTTTGAATTCGCTCTAGTTGTTCTACAAGAACATTTGTGTTAAGTAACTCCTGCATTATGTTTTTGTTGGACCTCAGTATTCCAGAGGTTGGCTCAGGCTCCAGGTGTCCACCTCCTGTCAGTCTCATACTACTCACCACAGGCAAAGAGCTATCACTGCAATTAAAAGGAAAAATGTCGTCAATAGAGTTCTTTATTTTTGACAGTTAGTGAAGAGAAGATATAAGGGATATGGGATAGATCAAACAATGAAGACTTGAAATGCAGGCTGCAACTGGCAGAGAAGACAGAAAGTTATTCAGCAGAACAAAAATCACTAAAAACTATGATAGAAGATCAACTGGTTTCTTGCCATCCCTTTGCTCTAAATCTTTGATCTACACCCCATAGCAGCAGTGACACTTAGGCAATTTGTCTTGGTCTGATTAGCTGTAGAGAACTTCAGGAAAAAGACCTTGGTAATTAACAGTGATTGAGTACAATGTACACTGCATATTTTATTCTTCCCCTGCTTCCCCGGGTAAACTTAATTTCATGAGACAAATACTAGTTGTAGATCCCCAAAATTACATACAAACACCTCAAGAAAGTCATAAGAAGGAGAGAAGAGGAGTTTTTGCAGATTACATACCAAATTAAATAAACTGAGAAGCCTTTACTAAAGCAAGACTGCTTGCAAATTAATAAAAATGCCAGAAAGAACCCAGCAAAAGTAAGCAGTGTCAGAGGATCTCTCTCACTGAAGAAAATGAAGTAGTAATTTAACCTGGTATCAGTAGCATCCTTCTCTGAATATTCTTCTACACCTATGCTTGTGCCAGTGATTTGATTCTCTACATTGATGTTGTTTCCATCCTCAGAAGGCAGCAATTCCTTGATACAAGTGCCTGAAGCAAGCAAATACTGACTAGAAGTTCTGTTTTCTTTGGAGTAGGCGGGAGTTACAAGGCTATCAGCCATGTCCAAGTCATCTTGAGCAGGTGCCATGTGTGTCCATTCTGGTTACAACAATAAACAGAATGGGAAAACTTCATTTAAAACACTCCGGTTTGGCATGCATATAAAGCTACATAAATTCAAGCCTCATTTAACACAGTTTGTATTCTCCAAAGCCACAGATTCAAAGCCCAGATAAATACAGTCCTAAGAGAACACTTTTGGTAGTAAGAACACAAAAACTAACATTCAACCAATGAAAGCAGGTAATAAATGCTACACAAAATCTATAAAACCCAGGTAATTTCACATTGTATCTAGTTAGGGAGAAAAGGCTATGCTTCACATTAAAGGTCTGAAAAGATCACTATAAGTTACATTTAAGCTTGATCCCTTTCTTTTGTCCAGCTTATGTGACCAGATCAGTTCAAACATGTGCTGCCTAAAACAAGTCCCAGAAACAACTTTCTAGCATTGATGCAGTTGGCAGCATTCAGTAGGGTGCCTGCCTTCTTCCAGCCACCCTGCATTGGCTAGACTCACTATGTGTTACAGTGCAACAGGACTAAAAGCATAAAAGATTCTTGATGTCCTGCTAAGCAGCAGCGTGTGGAAGAGCTTTGCAACCACTGCTCCATCCCTCCTTAGGTGGACCCAGAAAGAATGAGAGCAAGGCTTTGTCCCATAAATCAGATTTTACCTTCAGAGCTTGTTTTTAACTGGAAATTTGGATCACCCATTGCAAGTAAAGTCATAGCAGCTTCAGTGCTTCCATCGTTAATTCCTGTGAAGTTGTACACACACACTAAAAATCACAAGTGCATTAACCAGAAATCCACTTACCCATATTCAAAAAGTATTTGACACAACCACCAATACAGTGAAGTATGTATTTTTTTAATTAACCTTATTTATGGATCAAAATGCTTGTAGACAAGCAGCCATTCTCATCCAGCAAATTCAAACTACTGTTAAAACACTGAGCAGCAACATGTCTGCCTTTAATGGTGTACTGGATACAGGTGGCAAGGTGCTGGGAGCAGGGGGGCTGCCCTGGACACAGCCAATTCCAGCTGACCCACTGCAGGACACAGCTGAGCCTGTCAGTCAAGATGGTGGCACCTCTGGGAAATATATTTTAAGAAAAGGGAAAATGCATATATTGGTAGCAAGTTAACAGGAAATACATGAGCAAGATTGTTTCATATCTACCTTTGTCCACATCTGGATTCTCATGTATGGTTGTTTCCTTAAATACAAAGAAAAACAGTATCAAAGTTCTATATAAAATGACTCGGTAATTTTTATTTAATGCTTACATGCAAATTCTGTGCCCACAGGTTACCCTGGTTTTAAGGCTAACAATATTTACTTACATAGTTTTCCCATAGCTGTGCCTCATATCTGTGTGGGACAGGTAGCAGCCTAATAAGCTACAGTTACATTCAGACATGGCAACAAGAGACTGCTGAAATAGCTTTGTATGAACTATGAAACAAAAGACATTCTTACAGCTGTTGAGGTGCTTGCTTTTTCTTCCCTCTGTACTACTGGTTGGATAGATGCACAAGAAAGACTTTCAGCATCAGTAGCCACCTGCACATCTGGGATATTCACAGATATTTCCAGCTGTAAAAATAATTTTACAGGTATTTCAGTTCATCAGATGCAAAGAAAATCTGTCAAATGCAAATTTTTATAAACCTCACATATTTAACAGATGTTCACCATCTAGAGGGATCCTTCACAAAAATCATACCTTCTGATTTGATAAGGAAGCAGTGGTATAAACAGGAGGCAGAACTGCTAGTGTTACCTGTAGCTAAGTGGAAGCATCAGACAACCTAAGGCCTTGTTTCTAGTCACTCATTTCTCCACCAAACTAAATTATGCAGCTGACATCTCTCGTGGTGACTGTTTACCTCAAATGGGTTTTGTTAGTTTTCACTCTTTTTCTGCTTTTAAAATCTTCAGGAAGGAAAAACAGTTCACACTTATTTCCAAAGCCAGATAGTGAATAGGCATCCAGACACATAGAAACACACCCACTCACCATTTTACCTATTTTTGTTTCTTCTTCAGCACTGTGTTTTCACTGAGAACTTCAAACATTCGACATTTTCAGAAATGAAGACTTGAAATTTGACAGAAAGATTACGATATTTCCAGGGAAGTTCTCACAAAAACCACTGCTTAGTCTGGGCTGCTCTCAAAGGCTTGCACTTTTTACAGATACTTTTGACTGACCTATTTAAATTTTACAACAGCTGGGTCTTCGGGTCCTCTAACCACATCCCTCACTAGTACTCCTGTCTCCTCTGTGTTAAACCAGGCAACCTGGTTGTCGTCCCCACACATAATACATATTCCACATCTCTGAAATCAAAGATTCAGCATAAGTTTCCATGCAGCAACTTTGCTGCCCACTATTATGCTAGAGACCCCTTGGTGTTTTGACTGAGCTTTAAATTATTCTGCTGTTTGACCTGGAGAAAGAAACAGCATTATTAATTCCAGAGACAATAAAAAGCAGGATTTCAGTGGGTAAAGAGAGGAAGAGGACTAGGAGTAGCAGTAAGCAAAAAAGCACTAGAAAGGAAAAAGCTTTGAAGTGAATGGAAAGTAGCGATGACAGGGAAAAAAAATAGAAAAACATCTAAGCCTCTGAACACAATCCCTTCCAAGGCCTTGAACAAGTCCACTGTTCCCAAACCCCCACAGTTCCCTGGAGCCCAAAAATATATGCCATTTCCCCTCTGGTGATTGGTGTAAGTAGATACAATACCATGTGTTGCTACAGTGTTACACACTCAAGTTTAATACAGTCTAAGGGAGCGCATAAAATACAGGCCTGCACTCCCTGCATATAAGTTTACAACTCTACAAATCATCTATGAAAGAGTAAAAATGTATAGTATTTGAAAAAAACTAACAAAGATATAGATGGTCTCTTACTGACACCACCAGGGACCAGGATTCATTGACCTGCCTCTGCTGGACAGAGCAAGAACATTCTTAAAAGTGGACTGCATCCCATGGAGAACCCACACTGGAGTACGGACAAGGAAGGAGTAGATTCCACCACACCACCAAACTCTGCTGCAGGAACCAAAGTAACAAGGGCTGGAGATTTTAATGGATACACATTTAAATTCTTTAACCCATCATCTGAGCTGTACATTACAGTAAGAAGAACATGAATCAAGGGAAAGCAGGTCTCACAGGCAACCAGGCAAGTACAGCTGTCACTGACCTGAGCTGGCTTTGGTATCCAAAAACTCAACACAGCATGCCACCTCTCCTGAGCAACCATGTAATACACGGAGCCCAAGGCATGGCTTAAATAACTGAAAAAGCCATTTGACAGACATTTTAAGGTGGGTGGCAGGGCACTGACCAAGGGAATGACAGCCATATATTTATCAAGGAACAGAGAGAGAAGCTGTGGCCAATAAGGAAGTACTGGATAGTGTAAGACCTGGGCATGGTACAAATGGTATGGAAAAAAGAGTGAAGACTGTACTGGGCATGGCTGGGATGTATATGCTGTCTTTTGGATTTATAACTACAACAGTGTTGGTAACACACCCGTGTTTTTGCTATTCCTACACAATGTCAAAGCTTTTTTCCTATTCTTTTACCCAGCAAGGAGGCCAGGGGGTAAGCAAGAGGTCAGGAGAGCACACAACTAGGACAGCTGAGCCAAACTGAACAAAGGGAAATTCTGTATCGTATGATAACATGCTCAGCAATAAAAGCTCAGGAAAAGGAGGGAGAAGAGGAGGCCATTTGTGGTTACAGCATTTGTCTTCCAAAGTTACTCTTACACAGATTGAGGCCTTGCTTTCCAGGAAGTAATGTGACAATGGAAAGTAGCAAACAAATTCCTTATTCTGTTTTTTATTTACACGCCACTTTTCCTTCATGTATGCAACTGTCTTCATATCAATAGAGAAATCTTCTGACCCTCCTTCGAATTTCTCCTTGTCCCACAGGAAAAGGGAGTGAACACACAGATGTGTGTGTCTGACTGCTGGTCAGGTCAGCCTATCTGATGGTTAAAAGTTTCTCAGCAAGGGGAGCATGACATACAGAAACATTTTTGTCATACCCTCATTTCCTAATATTCAAATGTGAAATTGAAGTGCTCCATTTGATCCATCTTGGGCTTCAAAACACATGGATAAGCATTGAGTCTGGGCCTATAGTCTATCCCAATAAACACACTGGTGAGTACCCTGCAGACCTATATACAGTTTGTAAACATAATTACATAACTGGATTTTAGGCTCATGCACTATTAAGTTCAAAACCAAGTGTATATGCCAACTAACATCCCTGCTACTCTCAACACCATTCTTAACTTGAACTCAGATAAAACCCGAATACTCAGAGATACAAATAGAATAAAATCTTTTAAAACAATCAGAACAAAATTAAATATGCAGAACCCAGCTACACAATACCTCCTCCATGGTTTCCTGTATCTGCACAGGAATTGGTTTTGGAGATCGAAGACCTATAGGAACAAACACTGGAGCCTTGTTTACTTCCTCTGGTGCAAAGCATACATCTTCATCATCAAGCTCAAAGTCATCTGCCTCCACATCCTCCTCCTCCTGAGAAGCCCGAAGGGTGACAAAGGTTATCTTTGAACTTCTGGGTTCCTTCCCAGGTTTTCTTCTCTGTGTAGTTTTCAAGCTTTTGCCTCTGGTAACACTCAGTGTAGCGTCTTGCCTTTGATTCCTCTTCTCACTGCAATCAGCTTCACATTCAGAGGCAGAAGAAGTAGCAGCTTTTGGCTCCAACACATGTTCTGGAAGCGCTGTCTGTTTTGATGATCTCCTGAACTGCCCTCTAAAGTACAGAACAAAAACAATGAAGTCCAAGACATTCCAAAAAGAGGGATACTACAAATCAAAACAAACTCAATTAAAAAAAAGTTACCATTGTGACCAACAATACAAACTATTTACTTCCTAATAGTGACAAATAAGCATTTAATCAAAAATTTAATTTCTGTGTACATAAAGTACTGATTGTAAATGTGTATTAAGCAGTTTCAGAATGCTAGAAATCTTCACAATTAAACTTGCAAGATACAGAATTCTTTGATTAGAAAAGTATGAAAAAATTTTAATTTTGAGGGATGTGGAAGTCACATACTTTTTACATCATGTTTTAAGACAACTTCCAGTTGTCTTTTGCTATAGCTACACTAGAAACCCCAAACTATGATATTTTAGTTGATAAAACTATTGTTTACAAACCAAAACTGTTAGATGATAACTACTTATCCGCTTTGGTTTTTCAGACAGCATTCTCTTCAACGATCAGTTAACTACTGTTTCCTTCCTCAAAATCATAGGTACAACCACTTTGAGTATCAAAAGTAATTAAAAACTTCTCCCCCAAAACATCCTCCTTGGTAAACTGGTGGGGAGTGGAAGCAAATGGCAGCAGAGGACACTCCTAGCACAAAGTTTCCCTTTAGGTTAATCCCACAATCCCTGTGCCCCTAAATATGGGTACTCTCAAGTCCTCCCCTATAAAATCAGAAATTTCTGTTGAAACCATGGGATGGATTGGTGAGAGTGCTGGCTGTGCTCATTTGATGAGAATACAGGGAGGGTAAGAGACATAGGGATATCTGCACGGATCTGCTAAGTTCAGATGGAAGACACAAGAACTGACATGCTGCATGCATTCATGTAACACGTGGCAGAATAATGGCCAATAATTATTGATCAGTTGAGTTGTTTTACCTTGTGAGACTGTCTGAATGTTTTTTCTGACAGGCAGAAAACTGAGAATCATCATCTTGTTCTACTTGACTCTCACTCTCTGATGATATCCCTGGAGACTGGAGTGTAATGTCCAGCCTGATTCTCTTACAAGATGTTTCTTCAACATTCTCTGCAAAATTGTGTTTCCTTGTAGCTTCTGAGAAGGATCCAGCTTCCACTATATTACTGGAATTTTGCTGAACAGAGGAGATAATTACGACCATATTAAATGCCAAACATTTATAACTGCTTTTGGTGACTTAAAGAACTTAGTTTGAGGATCTTGAGAATGTGCCCAGCTGTCATCTCTGGTAACTTAGGACATTTTTCCTCATTGTCTCTGATTTTGGGCTCTATAGCAGAGGTGTCATTAACTGGCTTTATCTATGATGCCTGAATTCCCAATGCTGCTGGTAGTTAATAGACTAACACCATGCTCAATTTATCAAGAGTACCAACTCTTCAGGAGCTGGAAAGATGAATCATTTTCTAAAATTACCTATTAATTTAAAGAACAATTTGCAGGAAGGATTTTTTTTTTTCTGCCTTGGGAACAAACTTGGAAGAAGAAACTATCATACTTCATATAAAAGCATTTAAATATTGTTCAACATATACACAGACAAACATCAGCAACCACAGTTCATCAATTATGGATACTTGGCAAAAATAATATGTTAACTAGAAGATTTTAGTAATCCATTGATGCCATGATGCTTTTTTGCTTTTTATATATACCCCCTCTATATACTCTTTTGTTTAACTTTTATGTATTCTTAAGGGCCTTTTAGCCCACATACTTCTAATTCTTCAGGTTTGATAAAAAACATAGGCCCAGTACTCCGTTAAGCCAGGAGACCAAACATCTCAGAAGCCTCAGACACCGAGGGCTTCTCTGGAACACATTTTGTAAACTGAGAGAGGCCTGTCCAGGGGGGGAAAGTTCCTCGGGGAGGGGGGTTCACTCAGCCTCTCATTGGGGAATCTTTGATAGATATGCTAATTGGTAAAGTCTACAATTTTATACCCAAACGATTGTGGGTGTGCATTTTTGGGGGGTGCTCACGGGGGTGCATTTCGGTGTACATTTCGGTGTGCATTTGGATGTGCATTCCAGCGTGCTCCACCTGGATGGAGTGCACCAAGGATCCTTAAAATAAATACCAAGGTAAAATCCCTTTTTCCCCTCTAACCGTGTTTGGCTCTTAATTTTAAGACCAAAAAAAGGCATCACCATATAGAAAACAGGGAACACCAGATAAACTTGACTCAATTAACACAGCATTAGACAGAGATGGAACTAGTCTGGGCTAAGTTAGGCCTGCTGAGCAAATTCAAGGTCTGAACTTTGTTCATACTGATTTTAATTTCTAAGTATACTAATACAGATTTTAGATAGCATCTGAAGTTAGTTAACTGCCTTATTTTCCATTGTTCAATGAATAACAAACAATAAATTATTTTTCAACCGTGTTAGCATGTATTTATTTTAATGGAAATTTCTGACTATACAAACCACAGAACTTAAGACAACAGTGTATATTAAATATTTCCACAGTTTTTAGATTCTAAGTCCATTTATTCAGCATAATTTCCAATAGTGAATTTTAAAAAAATTCAAATAATCACATTAACCTTTTCCAGCCATACCATATACTGCATTTCTGTGCCAGCTATGCTTCTAAGACCTTGGGCAAAAGGACTGAGGTATAAGTGCTCAAAACACATGATCAGCACTTACCACTGATACACCCGTTTTTAGTAATACTGAACACTCTTCTTCATTTCTGCTCTCAGTGTTGTCCTCTTCTCTGTTTTCACCCTCTTCAGGATAATCTCTTTTCCTAGTAAGTCTCTTTAAGTCTGGCCTTGGGTTCCAATGGGGTTCCCTTGCTCTCTGTTCACTTTCTTCTCCAGAACTTAATTTATCATTGGACCTAAAAAATACGTTTCAACCTTTACTTCTGAAGAACTAAAAAGTACACTCTATAAGCTTGGCTTACTATCAGATATTTAATACTTCCAGCTAGAAATGAACTTGTGTTCTGAGGTTTTATTTGCTTAGTTGGTTACATGTAAAAAAACATAAAGGAAGAAAAAGCACTGCAAAAAGCAGGTAATTTGTCTGCAGCTGTGGACCTTCCTGATTACTTTTGGGAAAAATTTTTGGAAGGAAAACAAAAGTCAGAGAGAATAGAAAGCGTCAGCTATACCAACACAGGACTCCAAAATTAAGCAGCCATAGGAACATCATATTCACTAATTCTAGTGCTCAGGGTTCTATTGCTTTCAGAAAAGAATACATTTCTTACATCTGTTCAAATACATTCAGATCAGGAAGACAGAAATACTGGCCTTCTAAACTCATGACTTGAGAGAAAGAGACTAAGAGTAATCCAGAATATTACAGTTTAGTCAACCTCATCTCAGTCCCTGGGAAAAGTGATGGAACAAATAAACATGGAAACTATTTCCAGACATATAAAAAACAACCTAACTTGGAGTAGTCAGCATGGATTTGTAACGGGGAAGTTATGCTTGATCAACTTGATAACCTCTTTCAATGCAATGACTGGCTCGATAAAAGAAGGGAGAGCAGTGGTGTCTGCCTTGACTCCAGTAAGGCTTGTAACACTGTCGAACACTGTCTCTTCCAACATGCTTGTAGTAAGGGAGCTGATAAAGTGTGACTGAAAGTGCACTAAAAATTGAGTTGTCATGTTCTGAGGTTTGTGATCAGTGACACAAAGTCCAATTGGAGACCAATAACCAACAGTGCACCCTGTGGGTCAATACTGTGCCAAATCCTGTCCAGTATCTCCACAAATGATCTGGATGATGAGGCATGCTGTAACCTCAGCAAGTTTACACATTAGGCAGATCTGGAAGGAATTGCTTCCCAAAGACAGAGACACCCAAAGGTTGCACTGGCCTCCAGAGGGACCTGGAGAGGCTGGAGAAATGGGCTGACTGGAACCTCAGGAAGTTCAGCAAGGCGAGATGCAAAGTCCTGTGTTGGGGGAGGAACAACCCAAGGCACCAGCACACGCTGCGAGCCACCCAGATGGAAAGCAGCTTTGCAGAAAAGAACCCAGCTGTCCTGGTAGTCTCCGAGTTGAACGTGAACCAGGAAGGTGCTGTGGCTGCACAAACAGCTGATGGTGTCCTGGGCTGCAGCAGCAGAAGCGTTGCCAGCAGGCCAAGGGAGGTGATCCTTGCCCCTCATTCAACACTGAGGAAGCCACCTGGAAGACTGACTGGTTCTGGGCTCCCTGGTAGGAGAGACCTGGACGCATTGGAGACAGCCCCTCAAAGGGTCACACAGATGGTAAAGGGGTGGAAGCATCTCTCCTAGAAAAAAGGCTGAAGGAGCAGGAACTGTTCAACCTGGAGAGAAGACTCAGGGGGATCTCTTCAGCAATTACACAAAATCCCAAGGGGAGGGTGCAAACAGGACAGAGCCAGGCTCTTTCCAGGGATGCCCAGTGAGAGGACAAGAGACAATGGGCAAACAGTGCAAGACAGGAGGTTCCTTCTGAACGCCAGGAAATCCTGTTTCACTGTGAGGGTTACCAAACACTGGCACAGGCTGCCCAGAGAGACTGTGATTCTCCATCCTTGGCAAGTTTCAAAAGCTGTCTGGACACAGTATTGGGCAACCAGCTTCACGTGGCTTGACTGGAGGGTTGGACCAGAAGACTTCGAGCAGACCCTTCTACCCTCAACCATTCCATCAATCTGTGAAAGTCCACCCTCAGAGAAGACAAGAAGGTTGTGAAGTAAAGCCCTCGTCTTGTTAGCACGAAGACTCTGAGACATGACTTCAATGTAATTTATGGAAGAGATTTTAAGCAGAGTTTTAGAGACAGATGCAAACCAGAAGATACTTTCAGAAAACAGCAAAAGTAAATTGATTTGAGACTACTCTGTATTAGTTAAGACTCAGCAAAAGGTAGCTTATATGATAACCCTGAGCTGTCACATGTAAATGGCACTATCTGCCTCATACTGCACACACATAAAAAGCATCATTACAGGAAGTTCTCCTACTGGAAAGAAAAATTGAAGAGACTCAGAACATATCTTACAGACACATAAAATGAGCTTGCAGTCTACTTGCCACTTCTCAATCTTAAGGGAGTGCAAATGGCACTGCTCAGTCTTTGGTCCACATTTGTGGTGCACCACATCCCAAGAATTTATTACTGAGAAATTCAGACAGCTAAACCCTGATTACTTAATTCTACTCTCACCCATGAAGTACCTTCTAAAAAGGAGAACAGCCGTGAAAAAAAATCCTGTAATCCTGTCAAAAACTCTTATATTACTTAAGAATGCCACCTAGTGACTTTCACAGCACGCAGTAGAGAACAACTAGTACAGCTCAGAGCCTGTGCTTCCAAAAGCAAGTGCTGTATGAAAACAACTGGACAAATGCAAAAAGTTTTTAAAGTACTGTCATGTCCTAACCCCAGCTGATAAGTAAGTGCCATGCAGTCTGTCAGTCCCCAAACCACAGGGAGGAGGAGAATTGGAAAGAAAAGGTAAACCTTGTGGGTTTAGATAAGAACAGTTTAATAATCAAAACAAAGTAAAATATAAAGTAATGAAAAGGAGAGGCAGACACACAGAGGGGAATAAAATGCAAGGGAAACAAGTAATGCACAATTGCTCACTGCTTGCTAACTGATGCCCAGCCTGTCCCCAAGCAGTGTTCAGCAGCCCCTGGCCAATTCCCTCCATTACTGAGTATGATGTTCCATGGTATGGAATATCCCTTTGGCCAGTTCAGATCAGCTGTCCTGGCTGTGCTCCCTCCCACCTGCTTGTGCACCTGCTCACTGGCAGACCATGAGACACCGAAAAGTCCTCAGCTCAGGGTAAGCACTGCTCAGCAACAACTAAAATGTCAGTGTGTTATCAATGCAGCACTGTACCAGTTACTAAGAAGAAAATAAAACTCTACCCCAGCTGAAACCAAAATAAGAGATTTTTTTACTTTGTCAGCAGGTAACTTCACCTTTCTGTGGTATCCTGAATGCTTCCTATAGCATCTGTAGATAGACATTCTTCTTGCTCTCCGCTGCTGTGGCAATTTGGTGATTTTTTAGAAGAACAAAGCATTTCTGACGTCATGCTTCTTAAATTTATGTCTAGATTGTCATTCTTGGCTGTATTTCCCACAAGCAACAATACCTCCATGTCATCCTTTGATTTGAGAAAAAAAACCAACAACAGAATTAGCACAAAATACAACACCTGTAAAAAAAAGTATTGCAGATTATGATCAAGTTGTTAATCTGAGACAAAACTTCATTTAAAAACTTCCAAGTAATTTATGGCACCATCACTGTTCCTTGCTCCTCTAGGAAAGCATTTAGCTAATAAAAACAGATACTACAACCAATATAGTCCTTCAGGAGCAGCCACCGAGGAGCTCAGAAGAAACCCAGCAAAAAAAATAAAGCATGCAGGTAACTATTCATGTATCGTTAATATGGCTGGAATGTCAAAGTTCAATTGAAGTCTTTAGATGTCTTATCAATGTGTCACTAACAGAATTTTGGAAAACCCTATGATAGCATGCAAATACTGAACAAGAATTCTTACTAGACTGAAATTAATTAATGCATTTACAACAGCTTACTTAGATGTCTTAAAAACAGCTAGTGTGAACCGAGCATCAGAAAGTATAGTTAGACATATATGAATAGAATTCTCACTTTTGAGGAGAGAGGGTTTTCAGATTCTTCTGTCACAGGCAGATTCTCTCCTTGATCCATTTCTTCCTCATCTGGGGCAGCAAGTTTTTGTACTACTGGAGATTCTTTTTCTCTGTTTGTTCTTTCTAGGTTTGGTCTAGCTCTTGGAGACTCAATCTTTACGAATTGCCCTGATTTCAGAGCACACAGCTTACCTTCTCGGGAGGTAAATTTTTCAGTACTGGTGAATTTAAAGCAAACAAACAAAAACAAAAACAGATAAAACCACACTTGACTTTGGCTGGGACGGAAAATAAGCACTTCTGCATTACAGTTTTGAATCAACACACATGAGACTAACAGACTGCTTTGTTTAAGATCAATAAAATGATATTTTTAAATATATTTCTCATTTACGGTTAACTTTGGAGCAGGAATAACAAATATCTTTGTCAAGACTTTTTTAAAATAAAAAACTAATTGCTTACCATACCAATATCAAAGTATCAGCAGTCTAACACACACTTAAGATCTTATTTTAACAAGAGTAGCAGAGCACAAAATGGAAGAGCACATAGGGGAATCAATGAAAGTCAAGTCTCAGACATTTTCTAAAATTTCTATGTTACATGTGTGCTTGCTACTTAAGCAAAGACCCAGTAATAAAAAACCTTGGTCAAGAAGAGCTATGAGCTCATACAGATCAAGTATGTACCAGATAAACAATGGCAAGGAGTGCAGCTAAAAAAAATGTGCTCTGAAAACACTGGAAGAAGCTGTTTGTAGGCAATGGAAATAAAATACTGCAGAAAGACAAAAGACAAGGAGCAGAAGAACTGACATTTGCAAAAGTGTCTCATTATGCACAGACAAAAGCTTCTCAAATGCAATTTTGCTAAACTCAAACCTCACCTGCTTTGCTCAGACAATAAGTTTTCAGGAATAGAGGGCACCTGAGGCACCTCTTGCTGTTCCTCTTCCTCTCTGCTCAATACATCTGCTTGACACAATACAGCTTCATTTTCACCCTTTAATTTACAGTAAAAGAAGCATGAAGAAAAATAGAAGTATGTAAGCTTCTAAAACAGACATATTTTATTTACAAAAATAGAAACTGTGCTATTTTCCCAACTGGAATAAAGGTAAGAATTATGTTATCATAGGTCAATTTACGTGCAAAAAGGAACAGAAGTATTCATAGTCCTGGGATATCTAGAGTTAAGCTCCTAAATACTACATGCACCCAAGCATTATGGGAAACACTTGTCTATTTAACATTCAATCAACTCCCTAATACATGAAGCACTGTGGAAACAAAATACTTCAGCAAATGGAAAACCTTTGAAAATTGGACAATGCAAAAGGCAGCAAAGACACACCCAAGCCACAATAACATAACCTCAAGATCCAGAATGCCTTATAAGTTTTACATCTGTATTTGCCACATTGGTTCCACAAAGAAGCCACTCAAACATATCCTTCACCACTTCAGGCCTGTGACAGCTTTATCAGTAAAGAGGAGCATCAGACCTGCTCTGGTTCTGCAGATTTGCCCATACAGAGCAGATGCATATGCGTGGTTCACAGGCCACAGGTCTAGAGCAGCCAAAGCTGAACCACAAGGAACTATCTCAGCTAGGGCTGAGGTGACTGTGGCACTGAAGTGAGATGAGAGATGAATGCAGGACACAAGTACTTTACATAGCCTAAGAACAAAACCAGCTATAACCACTCCAACACGAGTCACTCTTACAAAGTTCAGCTGTACTCCAAATCTAAGGCAAGCTGATGCAGATATCCCTATGTCCATGACATGATTCAAGTACAAGCCACAAAACAGTTGCAGAGAACGCATCACACTGTAAATGGCTTTCAAGGATTTTCACACCTGCTACAGTCCCTAGTAAAGTGTCTGTGGGGATACACAGTGTCAGTTACTTGTATGAAGTGGAGGAGTATCAGGTACTGTACTAATGAAGCCACTTAAAGCATATCATATTAAAAAACCCTTTTTTTTTCATAAAAAGGGCTGTCCTCTGCCTTCACTTGAGACATTATACTATATTGGCCAACACAGACTTGATTAATCCAAACAGGAGAAATGAAATGAGCAAAAAAAGCTAATTTTTATGCATTTTTATTCTAGAACTTATATTAAATGTGCGTAATTTCTTCCTATCATGCAATCCAATCAAAATCAGATCCTTCGTAAAAAAAGAATTAATACCTCAAGTTGTAGACCTCACTGATTTCATACCTACAATACCTCAGCTTACCAGGGTTTGGGGATTTTTTTCATCTGTTGTCTCAGATTCAGGCAATGCAACTTCAGTGTTTTCATTTAACTTCATAAAACTGAACATGCACTTCGAACCAACTCTGAAGGCAAAGCCTTACTCTTATTAAGGCTTACCATGACAGTATTGTCAAACTCATCTTTTTGGTCTGCTTCAGGCTTTTTCTTCCTCTTATTTTCCGATATTTGTAACTCCTTCTTTCCAACAGCTCTTACCAAGTTTGGTTTGTACCTCTTGTTCCGTGCCATCTGGATACGTGGAAGACGTGCTTGTTGACTTTCTTCTTGAGTGCTGTTTTTGCTATCAATGTAAAGTTAAGACAGAAAAAATAATCCAAAACTTAATACAAATGCATATTACAAAAACAAACACAGGTCCATTAGTATTACATGCAAAAAACACTTCAGTTTTTAAGACAAATCTTGTAAACAAAAAGTTCTGCTGAGTTTAAGTTACAAACGACAATTTGTTCCAGCAAAAATTTCAAACCAGCAGTCTCTTGAATACTTCCACAATAGAATTAACTAACTCACTGAAGGTGTTAACTTATTGACTACTTATTGCTATAAAACTAAAGCAATTTTCACTGATAAGCAAACTAGGATTTCCCTGCTTACATGAAATGAATCCAGTCTTTCAGCTGATGAAACAGTTGTAAAGTGAATGCTCATTAATTTCATGCTTAGCATAGAAGCTACTGAAATTTTAGTATCACTAATGCTGAAACTGTGAGAATGGAAATTTTGTTTGCCAGATAGCAATCCATTGGCACAATTATTTCCTTGTAAAATACTTTCATGTATTGTTACAGTCAAGAATCAAAAGTAGCTAAGCCCTTACCCTGCATTAGTAGTTGAGATGTTGTCTTGGTTAATTTCAGGTAGACAGAACTGCACTTCACCATCCTCTGATCTTGAAAATGTTTTTGGGGACTTACAACTTGGCCTCTGAGAAACCTCCTGAGAGCAAAGTGACTTCTCCTTTCCCAAGGATTCTAGGGGGTTTAAGACTTCACATTTTCCTGCTTTCTGAAAAATGAACACAAGAACCAGAACAAGCTGTAATAATAAACCAAAAGGAGACTTTATGATGTCTATGAAGTTTGGTACTTATCGCTCTCTGAAAAACTCAAAATAGAGTTTTTTGCACTCTCCTACAAAACTCCTCGGTAACTGCTCACTAATGATTTTCTAGTCTTTCCAGGACAAATACACACTTTTTTAGTTAAGACAAAATAGCTTGAAATCTATACTTTTCCTGTGCCATCTTCTATTAATACGTTTTCTTTCTTCACTGTCAACTCTATATTGCCACCTTAGGTCAGAAAGACATCTGGACACATAACAAGAGATACAGTCATCTTTTTCTCCTCACATAGGACTAAGTGAAAACTACATAAGTTTTAATATAGAAAATTTTACCTTTTTAAAAAATTATTTCAAAAAGTTATTAACTAATGATCAGTATTTCATTTCACAAACCCAAAAGCTCAAATATAACTAAAAGAAAAAAAAAAAAGCCTTACATCTGTGTCAAGAGGGATGCCACATTCACTATCACACTGTGTCAAACTTTCTTCCTTGTTGGTATCTTTCTGTGGTGCACCCTTATTACTTTCATCCAGCACTTCTTTTCTAGTAGTTGTCGTTCTTAAATTTGGCTTCGGTCTCTGGAATCGACTCCTCAGTAGCCGAGCTGATGATACAACAGTTTTCTCCTCTTCCTTCTGAGGATGAGATTCCCTACAAAAACAAACAAAAGAACAGTCAAAGGCATGGGACAGTAAGGCATACTTGTACACAGCTCTCAGAGCAATAACAATGTTAGTGACATGAAAAAAGATCCAATAAAAGCACAGTGATCATCACCAAAAGCCTATGTATCTTATAAATAGGTAAGCAAAGGTACGTCAACTACAGCTTCCAGCTGAGACCTGGAAGACAAGTTGAGACATTTTAACACGATATATATATTTTACAAGTGCCTTTCTCTAATCAGTTTTAAAGCTACCCAGTAGACTTACAGAACACCTGTGGTTGACTATTTTTTTTAAGAGACACTTCAATAGGAAACCAGACCCTGTACTCAAGGATTTATATAAGCACACTGGGATGCACTGTGGAGACCAACATGGAGAAGACAATCACAGGGTCAGAGCTTTAGAAAAATGCATTTATTTGAAAATTAGGCCAATAGTCAAAAGATCAAATTAACATCCAACAGCATGTAAATTTAATGCTTTCAAGCTCTTCGGAGTTCCGTTAGTTAGAGTCTAGTATTGTCTTGATTAAACATCTCTTTATATATACAAAACTTGCTTGTAATGCTGGAGTTGAATGTAAAATGGTATAATACCTAGAGATACTGACGGCTTTGAACCCTTCCTTCTCTCAATTTAAGTGGAATAACCTTACCCTGTATTGGAATCCGAAACCTGTTTCGAGACATCTGACAATCCCTTTTCACTTTCATAGCTGTCTGCTCCTGAGGACTTTTCTTGGAAACACTGTCTTGTATTTACTGAATTCATGTCAGAATCTGTAGAAACATCTTCTAATGTCACATTGGACGGCTGAGTGTCTTCATGAGCTATTAAATCCTAAAACAAATAAATGTTCCACTCTGTTAATATAAAATATTTGCTCAATCTCTCTTTTAGGAGAGCAGAAGGAAAATGAGAAAGTTTTAATATTTCCTACAGAAACACTAAGATTTCTCTTGCCTCTTGTGCATCCAACTAATATCAATGTCTACTATAAAAGTAAGAAGTTATTTTTCTTTATTTTTTAATTGGTTCATCTTCCAAGATATTTTTTCTCTGCATTTCTCTTTTCAGATCTGGTATCATAATATGACCAAGTGAGATATATTCAATTTTCACATATGCTCGTTTTGACTATGGTAGAGTTAGCTTTCAGTGTCAAGTATGGGGCTGTGTTCTGGGTTTGTACTGCACACATGGTTGATAACATAAGAGATGATTTAGTTACTACTGAGCAGGGCTTACACAAAGCCAAGGCCTTTTCTACTTTTCATACTGACAAGCTGAAGAAGAAATAGGGGGGGCACAGAAGGACGGGAGAAGACACAGTCAGGACAGGAGATCCCAGCTGACCAAAGGGATATTCCATATGACATGCAGCTTAGTATATAAAGGCGGGGGAATGGCTTTTGTCTTCCCAAGTAACCACCATGCATGATGAAGCCCAGCTTTCCTGGAGATGGCTGAACACCTGCCTGTTCATGGGAAGTACGAAAAGAATTCCTGGTTAGGCTCTGCCTATGAGTGTTAACTTCTCCTTTCCCTGTTAAATCTTACATCCAGCACTCAGGGGTTTATCTCAGCCCATTTTCCAGCTTTTACCCTTCCAATTCTGTCCCTAGTGCTGCTGGCGGGGAAGTGAGCAAGCGAGTTGGTACTTGGTTGCTGACTGAGGTCAAACCTGACACCCTGGAAAACAGAACCCAAGTGCAAAAATGAGAAAATTTTATGACAATTTAGTTTATTCTGAAATAATAAATAAAGCATGCAAAGCCTATCCCTACAAATTATGTGGTATGTACGTAGGTCTTTGTTACCAAGGCTTCTACTAAGGACCCAGCAAAACAGTGTGTGTAAGCAACTGCTCAAGAAACTTACACTTTTGAGGCAGGAATCATTGTTTTCATCTTGATGGTGTATCACACCTTTTTCTGCTTCTCTACCTTCAGTTGTCTGCTCTTCAGGATCTTTTTCATTTATCAGCTCTTTCTGCCTTGAAACAGTTCTTCCTGGATTTGGTTTTGGTCTCTCTATTCTACCTCTCTTTAGAGGTGTTGGATTCAACATGGTCCATTTGCCATCTTCTTTTAAACCAGCTGTTTCATTAGACCTGGAAAAACATATATGATCCATGAAGTAGATACTGCATCTGAAAGTGGGAGGAGACTTGGAGAAGTGTCGTGTCCCCCACCCCCCTTTTTTTAAACAGTTATTAACATACACTTACCTAAACTGGACTACTAGCTTCTTGAAAGAATAAAATTAGAAGTGTATCTACTAGGGACTGAGAGTTTAAATTTATGTTTGCCCTGTTATCTTCCTCTTTCCATTGGTGACAGGACTCTACACCAGAGAGACCTTCTTCCGGCCCATAATGGACCTCTTTGTATTCCTATCTAGTCTAGAGGCAGACGGACCTAATTTAATAAAGAGTTTAAAAAAATATTCACAAATATTCAGAGATTTTCTTCAGTGTATTCAAAAAATACAGAAATAACTTTGTTATCTTACTAATGTAAAAATATCAGTAGTGCACTACTAGAACTGTCAGATTTTTTTACACCTTTTTACACTGAGAATCAAGTTACAGAGCAGGTTAATGAAAGAAATAACTGAAAATATTTTTCTGGCAGATTATCAAACCCAGTTTTATCACCACCCATCCTCTTCAACTACCTCCTTTAAAAACAAAGGTTTGAGGTTTTGATTTTCTTTATTTATGTTCTTGGTTTAGGTTGTTTGGGGGATTTTGGGGGGGGGGTGGTATTTGGGGGGAAGTTGGCTTTTTTTAGTTTTTATTTTTTACAATCTCTTCTGTAAAACATATTATTCCTTTTACACGACAGTTGCCACTTCTGTAGTGGCACACTGACGAAAAATGCAACACTTAATAAATATGTGCATTAAATTGCCCACATATTGGATTTTTTCTTCCTTTTATTTGACACCTAACACTTAACTACACTTTAAGAACACTTACTCTTGTTTAAATACTTAAGCACTGAAATGGATGCATTTTAGTATTAAAAGCAAGTAGCTATGGCTTGTTTTAGTTTTCAAGGGACTAAGTTTTCAGGTTTTTTTGCGTTTACCATGACTGACTTATAATTTAAAAGCACCACTTTAAAAACAGAAGTGCTTAATTATGTTTCATAAATTAACGAAGATTCCTATTTCGCCCTCAGTTTCTGTCTCACTACAGGAATTTCTTCAAAAACTTCTATAATTACCACTCCATAAAATACTACCAGAAGTGACAGGAATGGTAAATTGCAGGACAGCAGCAATATCTTCTTATTTTTCTCATACTTACTGAGACACTGTCTCCAGGACTTTGTCATCTTTTTCTGCAGCATCTTCACCGGTAACATCAGACCTATTACCTTGGTCACTATTCTGAACAGAAACAGAACATTATGACATTAACTGCCTTAGGTTTATAAAGTACAGCATCACCTCACTGACCAAGTAACTGTTCATAAGAGGAGACAAAATAGATTGCTTATGACACACATACAATTACAGGGTACATTTCACAGTCAGACAGGTGCAGTAAAAGCTAGATCAAACACACAAAGTTATATTTGCTGCAGGACATGAATGATTATTGGTATCTACTGTGTGTGTAACAACCTCATAGCTGAGGTTACTAAGCAATACCACACTGTCACTAAAAGCAGGTTAAGTAAGTGGCTAATTCTTGGTCATATTTAGAAGTAAAAAAGTAAAGAAAAAAATCAAAAAGATAACGTTACTGCTGCATCCATTTTAGCTAACACATTATCTTCAGTTATGTTACTTTATTAAATACCTCCTCAGTTTCCCCCTTAGGCTGTAGATGGGACATTTTATCATTTTCTGCATCTTTTTCAGGCTCTTCTTTCCTTCCAGATGCTCTTGTAACATTAGGTTTAAATCTCTGTCGATATCCTCTAACTATTATCTTTGCAATGGAAGTCTTTTCAGGTTCTCTGCACAAAGGATCCAAAACAGTGACATTTACTCCATAATATTCAAGCCTATCTAACACACAATGTCTTGCACAGATTTCTTTACTGGAATTGTGTTGTCTTCAGACAGATTTGCCCAAACTTATGCAAGTTGCTTCACACAAGAAACAAGCTTTGTTTAGTATTACAACATGTGAAAACTCCATTTATCTATGTATTAAAAAGAGATTAATTTATCACACAGGGGAGGAACCTAACTAGACTACATACCATAG
Source organism: Aleadryas rufinucha (assembly GCA_013397815.1). Lineage (NCBI taxonomy): Eukaryota > Metazoa > Chordata > Aves > Passeriformes > Aleadryas > Aleadryas rufinucha. Next base: position 170,884 of record VZTH01000560.1, read on the forward strand.
CTGCTTCTGCAAGCGTCAGAAGCAGAGCCATTACCTGATAACTGAGGTTGGGAGGAAAGCAAAGCCATAGTTACCACTTTCCCTCTCTCAAATTACAGGCATTGTTGGTACATCACAAAGCAATGCTTTCCTCAACTTTACAGAAAAGTACGTACCTTCTACCATAGTACCACCTGATATCATCAAAATCAAATGCTCAAGTCAATTTTGAGATTTATATAAAAGCTTCACAGTTATTGCTATCTTTTTTTAAGAGAACTATATGGAATAAATTAACAATTATAGTAATTTAATTCCAGGAGATTGGAAAAATGATCTCAATACTTACTCAGATGCAGTATCCAAACCCCTGTTCTCTACTTCTGTGGCTTCATTTCTGTTTCTTCTACTGTCCTCTTCAGAGCACTGGAATTGAGGCAAGGAATATTACTCTTTGACAAGTGCAGATATCTCAGCAGCAGTTCCCAAAACGTTACTTAGAAGATTGTCGCTGGTCCACAGTATCCACATTGAGCAAAACAGATGCAGCATCAAGAACAACATACTAAGTAACATTCCTCTTTCTGACCTTTGCACCTGCATTTGCAAGGGTTGGAGAGGAAGTTTTGGCCTCTGTTTTGTCTTGTATTGCTGTCTCCCTCCTTCCAGATGATCTCACTAAATTTGGTTTAGGTCTCTGCAAGTGCCTTCTATCTGATGACTTCTCAGTTTTCCTTAAGATATAAAAAAAAGGGGGTGTACATTATTACCAACGAGAAACTCAGTCTTATATGGTTCAAGATGTACTTCAAGAGCATCACAAACCGCATGAGTCAAGACATTGCATGCAGCAAGACAATAAACAGAAAAAAACCCATTGCACCTTTCTGATGCTAAAAGACATGCTACGACACTATGAAAAGAGCATCAAATAAACCTTAACAACTTTGCTGGCTTTCAGTGCAATCTACTTAAAAATACTTAAAGGAAGCATTTCCTGCTGTTAAATAAATAGGAGTATTTCTTCTCCCAGGGATTCACAATTCACATCAGTGTGATTAATTTTATATAGAAACAATATAAATCTGCCCTATATACAATGTTTTGCATCTGCCTCTCCTGTCCCCCCATCCCTTTTCAAAGCTATCTCAGTCATGGAAAAACAAACTTCTTTCATATACCTTATCCTACTGCCAACATCCACATGTTACTGAAGAATGGGGTACATACATCAATCTCTGTGTCCTTAACCATTGCAATGGAATGTCCCGGAATTCACACACTGACACAGCCCTACATCTTATCAATAATCATCAGATTAGGAACTACTACCTTTTCTTATACTCTTCCTAGAACAGGATGAATAAAGCTTTGACAGTCTTTACCGTAAAAGTGAGCTTCCCTTCCAAAAGAGAAAGACAGAAGCATGAAAAACAACTCAGCATTAACTAGTACCCCATCTCTAGATCACCTTCAAAAAACTGTATCATGAATAAGAAGTCAATGATCATGCAAAAATGGAAACATTAGGCACAGACTTCTATAAACGCCACTTCTCAATGTAAGAAATAGTCACCAAAATTAACTTCATAAAGGACTACAACAGATAAGACAGAGACATTTTGGAGTATCTTCTACCTTAGAAGCTTGCACCAAGTTCCAAAGAGGAACAGTTTCCAAACAGGAAGCAAGAAATACACAACACACATATGTGTACAGCTAATAAGCTCTGATGGAGAACTGTGAATGTCAAAGAATTCAGTGAGCCCCTTCTATTAAAAAAACCAAAAATCAAATTTCGCAGCCAAGCTTCACCCACAATGTGGCAGAATTTCTTCATTCTCTTGCTCTTGCTGGCTGTAGGAAGACTAGTTTGGTTTTTTCCAAAGTTTAGCTAAGTCTTTATCACTGCTCCTATCTACCATTTAGATCTTAGCCAATCCACCGCTACTCAGTGATCAAAATTTCTATCAAAAAACTTCACTGAGTATTGAAAACAAATTATGATCTCCTGACTGGTTCAACCTGCTATGGTCAATTGAAATTATATCCAAATTGAGTAGATAGAGGTTTAGTTCAAGTAAAATAATTCTACTTACATAATTTCAGACTGTGAACCACCTTCTGATGCACTCTGCTTTTCATCTGTTTTTTGTGAGTGATCTGTATCTTCGTTCTGAGGAAGAAATGTTGTAGAAAAGAAACAATAAACATAGATGATCTTCTACTGTAATGTAAAGAAAAGCAGAAACAAGATTCCCACAGTGGCTGAGGGTGGAAGCATCTGCTAGAGGTCTTCTAGTCCAAACCCCCTGATCAAGTGTAGTGGGTTAACCTGGGTCAGATGCCAGGTAGTCACCAAAGCTGCTCACTCACTCCTCTCTGCAGCTGGACAGAGGAGAGAAAATTTAACACAGGGTTCATGGCTTGAGATAAGGACCAGGAGAGAGATCACTCACTAAATACCATCACAGACAAAAGAGGCTCAGCTTAGAGATATGAAGTGAATTTATTACTAACAAAATCAGAACAGGATAATAAGTAAAATAACCCCTTAGAAACACCTTCCCCACACCTCTCCCTCCTTCCAGTCTACCTCCTAGCCCAGCAGTGCAAGGAGACTGGGAATGGGGGTTATGATCAGTTCATTCCACTGCTCAGGGAGAGGATTCGTTCTGCTGCACCCAGGGGTCCCTCCCACGGGAGACAGCTCTCCATGAACTTCTCCAACATGGCTCCATCTCATGAGCAGCAATTCCCTGCAAACTGCTGAAATGCGAGTACATCCCATGGGCACCAGTCCCCCTCAGACTGCTGCAGTGCGGGTCACTCTTCCATGGGGTGCAGTCTGTCAAGGACAGGCTGCTCCAGCCTGGGAGCAGGGCCCCTCTCTCCATGGGTCTCCCACAGGGTCACAGCTTCCTCTCAAGCATCCACCTGCTCCAGCGGGGGGCTCCTCCACGGGGTGAAGGTGGATCTCTGCATCCCCATGGACCTCCCTGGGCTACAGGGGCACAGCTGCCTCACCATGGTCTGCATCATGGGCTGCAGGGGAATCTCAGCTCCAGTGCCCAGAGCACCTCCTTCCCTTCCTTCTCCACTGACCTTGGTGTTTGCAGAGTTCCTCCTCATAGAGTCTCACTCCACTCTTCTCTGGCCGCAATTACAACTGCACAACTCCTTTTAGTTTTGAATTCTTCTTAAATCTGTTATCACAGAGGCATTACCATCATTTCTAATTGGCCCAGCCTTGGCCAGCAGCATGTCCATCTTTGGAGCCACCTGGGATTGGCTCTGCTGGACATGGAAGAAGTTCCAGCAGCTTCTCACAGAAGTCACCCCTGTAGCCCTTTGTTACCAAAACCAGGCAATGCAAAACCAATACATCAAGCCACGTGAAGCTGGTTGCCCAATACTGTGTCCAGACAGCTTTTGAAACTTGCCAAGGATGGAGAATCCACAGTCTCTCTGGGCAGCCTGTGCCAGTGTTTGGTAACCCTCACAGTGAAACAGGATTTCCTGGCGTTCAGAAGGAACCTCCTGTCTTGCACTGTTTGCCCATTGTCTCTTGTCCTCTCACTGGGCATCCCTGGAAAGAGCCTGGCTCTGTCCTGTTTGCACCCTCCCCTTGGGATTTTGTGTAATTGCTGAAGAGATCCCCCTGAGTCTTCTCTCCAGGTTGAACAGTTCCTGCTCCTTCAGCCTTTTTTCTAGGAGAGATGCTTCCACCCCTTTACCATCTGTGTGACCCTTTGAGGGGCTGTCTCCAATGCGTCCAGGTCTCTCCTACCAGGGAGCCCAGAACCAGTCAGTCTTCCAGGTGGCTTCCTCAGTGTTGAATGAGGGGCAAGGATCACCTCCCTTGGCCTGCTGGCAACGCTTCTGCTGCTGCAGCCCAGGACACCATCAGCTGTTTGTGCAGCCACAGCACCTTCCTGGTTCACGTTCAACTCGGAGACTACCAGGACAGCTGGGTTCTTTTCTGCAAAGCTGCTTTCCATCTGGGTGGCTCGCAGCGTGTGCTGGTGCCTTGGGTTGTTCCTCCCCCAACACAGGACTTTGCATCTCGCCTTGCTGAACTTCCTGAGGTTCCAGTCAGCCCATTTCTCCAGCCTCTCCAGGTCCCTCTGGAGGCCAGTGCAACCTTTGGGTGTCTCTGTCTTTGGGAAGCAATTCCTTCCAGATCTGCCTAATGTGTAAACTTGCTGAGGTTACAGCATGCCTCATCATCCAGATCATTTGTTGAGCAGCGCAAACAACCCAATGCACGTTCCACTCAAATCAGTTTCCATCACTGTGCCAGTAAGCATATGCCAACAAAATCCTGCTCCAAGGCCTAGCTGTTCATATTGCAGTTCTTCACTTCTGAATAATTAAACTGTTTGGCTGTTTAAATTGTCTATGAGATAAGTCAGGCATGCACAGTATACTTTCTGAATAAATTTAGGTTAACAGACAACTCATGAAACCCAGGAAAACTGTAGTATTTACATTTTGGTGATGTTCTTAGGCCTGTTGTTTGTTTTCCACCTGGTGGTGAAAATGTCACAAAAACAACCAAAAAATGGCCTTGATTTACAAACCACTTTTAATGAACAAAGGCAAGATCTTAAAAAGAACTACATTAAAAAAAAATACCTTTGTTTCTGTAGTTTCGATAGACTGTCTTTTCTTGCTTCTAATATTTGAAGCTGGTAACTCTGGCATCTGGCTTTCCTGTGATGTGTCATCTCTAATATCTCTGGTTTTCAATTTAGCAGATTCTGCTTCTAGTGTAACATCATTGCTGTTTTCAAAGCTGAAATAAATAAAAGCACATAGGAACATTAGTGCATTTTTAAAAAAAAAACTATTTCTGCTTACAGACAGATCAAGTTGCACAGAAAAAAATGCAATTTTGACACAAAATAACTACCCATGTTTCAGAGAATCTCACAAAGTTTTAGTAATATTTGCAAAATATGAGTTTTAAAACAACTTTTGTACTTTTGCATCGCAGTTATAAGATGATGTTAAAATCTCATCTGATTATTCTAGACTGACTGCTTTTAAAAAAAATAAACTTTAACATGAACAACTGTATGCAGATGCTTTTTCCTCTGATCTTTTGTAATAGTCTAGGTAGAGTCCAAAGGCAAATAACTGTTCCTTCATATGCTTCTAATGAACTATTAAAGAAAAGGAAAGTTTCTGGGAATCTGTATAAAATAACAAACAACTATAATACAGCTAAATACAACAAATTAACACACAAAATTCTAAAGTAGCACTCACAGTGTCATAATGAATTTTTTGATTTACCACTTTCATCTATAACAAGTTTAATAAACAAGCATTCACTTTCTTTATAGTAAAAGTATACCCAAAACTAAAACCAAAAGCTTTCCTCTCACCCAGATTCTGCATAAATAAAATCTAAGCAACATTCCTTTTCCACAAGAACCATTTTATTACAGATAAAAATTCCAAGCATATAGTAACTCGACTTAGCAACATTATCAAGCGGTGCTTCAAGAGAAATATTAGAAGTTAGGATAAACAATCGTCTTCCTAAACACTCTTAAAAAATGAAATAACTTTTGGAAGTGACTTTAGTAATTATGTACATTAATTTTGCAAGGACAGCCCATTAGGACAGAATATTCTGAGTGTGTAAATCAGCTTACTAAACCTCAGGACAGTTCTTAGAAACCAGAAACCTGCACATTCTGTGGCAGTTAAATGGTGGTAAACATGAATAAATAAAACCAATATTAAAACTGCAAAGTATTTTTTGGTTTTGCCTAAGCATTCCATTATAAACATTACCTGCATAAACTGACACCACCTTCTCTCTCCATTTGGTTATTTACTGGTGAACAGGACTCTGATCTCTCTTCCTCTGTTACAGCAGTCTCATTTTGTTTTCCTTCAACAGCACAATCCACTTCTTCTCCATAGGTAGTATGACTATCATTGCTTGCATCATGCATCACTTTTTTCCCTGATAATTAGTAAGAATTAAATCAGTTTGGACATTCTGGGAAACATCTTAGAATTCCAGTAATCAAATCCTAGCTACAGTGAAGAAGAGTTAATATAAGACTAAAAATCCCAGTAGAAGAAGTCGAAGTATTAAGATTTAAGAGAACTGTTCTCATCTAAAACAAAGTATGTTTCAATTTAGAATAAAAGCTGATTTTGAAAGGCATTGTTCCACAACCTCCCACAAGGCAGATCAGCAATACAAAGCAAAGACCAAATTCTGACTTTTAAGTTTGCGATGACTTTATATAAAATTTCTATTTGACCGTTTGGAAGTGAGCATTTTTGTCTCTCACTTTTATTAGAGGATTTCCCTTCTTCAGCAGTTTTTGGAGGAATAGACATTTCTTCTGGATTCTCCACTTTCTGTTCAAGATCTTTTCTCTTCTTCTTTCTCTTCTTTTTTGCTAATGCTGGCTGTAATGCAACCTGTTCCTCTGCCTGTTCCGAAATGCCCAAGGATTCCTCATTTTCTTTCTCAGCTGCCACACCATCTGCTTCTGTTTCTGCATCAGAAATTCCAGCTTCCTGAAGTTCATTTTGATCATTAGCAGCTTCTGTGCTGCCAGCTTTTGCTATTGAGACAATATGGTTCTTGGTTAATAGACTGGTGGAGTACTAGGAGTCATAAATACCAAAAGTATTTCTACTAAAAACATATGTATACTCATATATCACTGCCAATACACTGCCAGGTATATGAGGACGACTGGGGAAAGTCAGTCATTGACTTGCCAGAAAAGCTTCAGCACAGATTAACTTCAGCATTTAATACAAAACACATTCTGTACATGGGACAACACTTCACCAGGGGAAAGTCAATATGGGATGTAAAGCCAATTTAGTAAATGTTATTGTGCCTATGCTTTTTTGCAGTTTACACAGTCACATTTGGATTCAGGGAAAATAGACATTGCTATTCCTATAAAGAATTTCTGTACCTCTGTAGAAAGAGATGATGATGGTTTACAGAATGTACGCCATGAAAAAGTAATTTTTCATCAAGAAATCTATTACAGTTGATCATGCTTACTTACATAAGAAAGCTGAAATATTATCTAGCTAATAATTGACAAATTATTTTCTGGGTTTAATGAGTTTCTAAAATTTTCCTCCCCCCTGTTTTAAGGAAATTTTTTCTTGATCCTGTATTTAACCAAGAACCTTTCCTTTCCTTTTTATTACTCTTAAATGAACTTGTTTCCCTGTAATTAAGAAGTCCAAAATGCAAGAGAAGTAGAAAAACATACTCAAATTGCTTTACACACATAGTACCTTTAATCTACCACTAAAGTGTAGAAACAGAATTTCTCTATGTGATTTTAAGTCCTAGTAGATGGGATATTTTACTTAATCAAATCCAAAACGAAGGCTATAGAAAAGCAGCAACTATTTCAATTTTAAGAGATGTTGCTTCCTAGCTGGCATCCCCTTTTAAAGGTGTTCACTTGTTTGTTTCACAATACCATCTACAAAAGAATGGGTCCTTGTGGAACAAACAAGTGAACAACACCACAGAATTAGCAAGAAATTTATGAAATGGTGCCAGTATAACTGTTTTTAATTAAAGCATATCTGTGAAAAGTCCTTTCCCAGGTACTAAGGTGTAGTAAGACAGAGTGGTGATCAACAGTAATTAAACATAATCTTTATTTTGAACAGACCAGAAAGATAAAACAACTTTTACATGATTCTGTGAAAAGAATCACACCCCTCAGATTTAGGAAGTTAAATAACTATTAAAGGAGAAACAGAACCCTTAAAAGAAGAGGCTTTCAAATGCAAGAAAACTTTCAACACAGAGGAGTTTGCCAAAAATATGATTTTGGCCCAAAAAATTCTACAAGTGAATTCATTAGCAACTCAGGGAGATACTTTAAACTGAGAACATCAGCACTTCAGATCATGGAAGAGCACTATTTTCACTGTGGTATCATGTTTCTGCTCTGTTACTAATTATTACCATCCTGCACATCAGTAAACTACACCTGAAAAAGTTACACTATGAAGCTAAGATCATCTTGCCCTGTCCACAACAGAGAAGGAAAAGATTCCCTATGGGATTTTTCCTCTGCTAGACTACTGATCACTGCTCTGTAATGCCAACTCAAGCACTCTTTTAAAGTACCTTTTGACTTCTTCTGTGGCCTTGGAGACTTCTTTTCCTTTGGTTTCTGGCTTTTAACAGTCTTTTGCTTTCTCTTTTCCTCATCTGCTAAGACCTTCTCAAGCAGCTGGGCAAAGAATTCAAAATCAAAGGGTCGTTTTTCTTCTATCAGATTAAAGCAAAGAAATAGAACAGATTTTGAATTTGATTATTTTTTTGAGTTTCAGCTTCGTAAAATAATCAGTGATACATGACATGATATTAAAAAGCAAAGGTTATATACATTTACACAGAGAATTCCTCTTGAAAATATTTTCCGTATCACTTGAGCAGGGGCTGAAGTTGACATAAAGGTGATTGGATTATGATAGCTTAGTTTTAAAAAACAAGTTGTAAGTAGTTCAGAAAACTTAAGAACGGACAAATACATGAACTGTACCACACTACCAAATAACGTATAACCATGCTTCTGTAGGACATATGTACCTCATTCAACTTTGAGAGTTCTTTAAGGACTCTCAAAGCAGTTTACAATAAATAACTGCTAGACATTCCCATGAGTCAGAAGAATTATCTTCAACTGAATATACAGAACAAAGTTCATATTAATCTCTAGCAGACATCTAGAAAAAACAGAAAATAAACCTAAAGATTGTTGCTGTGAACCATGCTTGTTATAAAAACCTAAGACTCCACAGCTTCTGGACTCATCTATGAGCAAAAACTTTCTTGTTAAGTAATTCAAACATGGCAAAGCACAGAAATTACCATGAAAATAGATGGCTACCATTTAATGACTCATTGTAGGGTGGGGAATATTTACTTACTGAAAGCTTTGTCTATTCTCCATCCATTAGCTTTTTCCTCACGTTTGAATTTGTTCTAAAAGAAAATGCACAGTTGTGTTTATCATTAAGCAAGAAACGGGACAATATATTGTACAAAATGGCAGCTCAAGATAAGCCTCCAGTGCAGCAAACCACCTACAGCTGTTGAAATCTACATGCACATTCACAGAACACGTTTGTAATTAATTTTTAAGTATAAAATCTGTTACCATAGCTATCCCAGTTACACTTTTTTATTATTTTCTACACCTTTTCCTGACTTTTAATCTAAGCAAGGTTTGAAATAGCAAAGACTTTCCCAGCTATGTACCACACAGAAGACCCTCGCCAAACAGCCATTTAGGATTATCAGCATTCTTCAACTAAACCAAAGTGTTTAAGTAGGCTAGATTTACTAGATACATTCAATGAAATTCAACTAGCATTTTAATGTTTCAGATACTTACGACCTCTTGAAACAGATACTAAAAAAAAGCATTACTATGAAGAAAGTTAGCACCAAAATTATCAACACTAACAGAGGAAGCATGGGAATGCAAATAAGAAAAAGAAAAGTAAAACCAGATGTTTAATTGCTCTATTGAGAGCTTTAAATTTTACCTTAATTTCTGCTCTGGCTCTGTGAGGAAACAGCCGTCCAATTAAGGAGAAGTCTGTTCCTACCATACTGATAGCTAGAAAGAACATATCTGTTTCTAGAACGGAAAAGAAAAAAAAATTATACACAGTTAAGTATTTACTAAACCATCCTTCTTGCTATCAGAAATAAAAACACCTTGCAAACTTAATGCCATAAGATCAGTAACTTTGAGGCTGTCTACTGTAGCTGCAAGTCCAGGTGAGTATATGTGGAATATGTTTGTTATTTTACCCAGGTCCCTCTAGTAACATTTGCTGAATGAACTATCAACAGAAAGAGTTGTCTAATCTATTAGAAAACTGCAAAATGTGAAGCATGTTTTCTAAAGCTAGTAAATCAAAGCTAACCAACCCAAAATTGTCCATGTCCATTTTTATTACGAACACAAGCACAAACAGAATTCAGAAAAAAAACATGTCAATCTACCGTCTCCATTATTATTCCAAAAAGAGCAGTGAATTCTGAAGCTAATTTTTCCATCTACAGCTGTAAAAGGTAATTTCCAATTGTAAAAAATCTTTCACAGTGTTGTAAGCCTAGATATAACAGTCAATCGACAGCAGGAGTAATGAAGAACCCAACCCATCCCACTCATAAATACACAGCGGTACACTTGTACTGAAATCAGTCTACACAGAGATAGCTTATACAATCTATTCCTGCCTGTGCTGGAAGGACCTAGTTAAGAAGTACCATACAGAGCTCAAATATCTGTAAGCCAGAATCCAAAACTATGCTTTTGATAAAGCAAACTAGCATTTCCTCAGCATCTAAACATCCATGGCAGAAAAAAGCACAGGTAACCCACATATTAAAAGGCACTGGATTTTTAAAAAATGACAGGTTTCACAGTAAATGTCACAGCTCTGCCTGTTGTAAGAGTTTGGAGGGTTGAGATGACATAACATGTAAGTAGATCCATTTACTCCATTGAGGATAAAAACTGTCAAGTATAAAGCATAGGTGGGAAACTAGGACTTTTCTGCAGCCTCAAAACTTCAAATCAAAAATACACTCACCTTTATTTGACCATGGTTTTGTGTAAAAACTTTTCCTGAAGCTAGAATATGTTGTTGTAGAGCCACGCTCAAAGATGGGATCATTTTCTTCTACAACACATGGACCTTTTGTTCTTAGCACTTCTACAGTTAAGCTGGGAAAGTAAACACACAGAAACACTCACCTCAAAATATTGCTAAGAAAACATATAATAGATGTTTATAAGATAGCTGCTCAAATTTTTTGCCACAAGTGAGCACTTTCACTGTGTAATTAATTTTAATAATTACACTAACATGTACTTTAATGGGAGAATGCAGCAAAAAATTACTACCCTATTCACCCTGTAAGTAAACTTGATTTTTCTGTTTTACAAGATATAATATAAACATAATTAAGTAGCTCTAAAAAAAAAAAAAAGGACCTTTTAAAATTTGAGAGATCTATTTTGCAAAACCATGAGAACCTCTCAATATCCTTCTAGAATACTTTCAAATTCTTTTACCAGGCCCTGTTTATCCTTAAACCTTGGCCTAAATCTCATGTTAATAATATCTTTGGGGAACTCAAATTTGATAATGTACTTTTTAAAAGTCACGTTCTAAGCAAAGTTAGTGAAAATACTGACAGAAGAATAAAGCAGCAACATGCAAGATGCGAAACTGTGGCAAACCATACTGAAAAACCGAATAATAGTAAGCAGATACAAAGCAACGAAGTCAGCTAAACAGAAGACATTTGGAAGTTTGGCAAATCTTCAGTGTTCATCCACTGTAATAAAATATGTCATCTCCCTCTCTACCTCCTTCCCCAAAAGCATTTCTCATAAAGAGTGCCATTACAGAGATGCAGATTACTGCTGCTCGTATTTTGCCACATACTTGCACTGTTTCCTAAGTTAGTGTAGCTCAACTCTCAAACATAAATACACTCATACTCATCCCAGTCCAAAGTAGTCCTCTATCTACGAACTAAGCTCCAATGCAGTACTGTCCATGAGTCAGGCACAGAATTTACCTTTCTTCATCTAGAATGATTGAACCATCTTCTGCTACTTTCACACGAGGTACGAGAAGTGGGCCATCCTGACTCTCTTCCCCATTCTCTTCTTCTTCCTCTTCCTCTTCTTCATGATCAGGAGTACTTTTCTCTTCCTGTCTACATTTTTTAAGACAGCAAGCAAAAATACTGTTAAGTGTTTTGAATTGTTGCTCAGTATGCCAGACATTCAACAATTTGATGAACCACCCAGCAATGCAACATATCAAGAAATTAGTCAATATGTGAACTTTGAAACCTGCTTTTCATTCTACTGTAAAATGGAAATATGCAAAAACTTAATATTGAAAGCAAAATGTTCTTTAACCACCCTACCTGACCAAATTACAATTTTTATAAGTTACGCTGTGATATTGAAACAGTAAAAAAAATATACCTACACTGTTAGTATTATCACAGAAATGCAGTTTTTTTATACCAGAAAAATTTTAGCTATACTTCATCATCAAGACTTACTCTTTCATTTGACTCAGTGCAGAACTTTTTTCTGTTCTCTTTTCTTCCACCAATGAAGACCTGTAATTTAATAAAAAGCTAGAGATGATTGCTTGTACAGATACGTTTCTGCTTTATTCCACAAAATTAGCTTTTAGTGGACAACGGACAAAGAAACACAAAGCTTTTTTTTTTTTTTCAATTCTTTGTATCACATCTAGATTTAAGTCTAACTATACAACCACCACTGCTTAATGAATTTTGCCCTTCTTTTGTACAAGCAGGGACAAAAAAAGATATTTCAAGCAGAAATCCAGTGTAAGGATACAGGCAATGTGAGAGCATTTTGCTTGTTACCTCCTTAGGGACTATTCAGTGTAGAAGAAAAGACAAAGAAAGTGATAAATAAAACACACAAGCACACAAACATTAACAAGCAGGTGATAACAGATAATACCAGAAAACTTATCTGCTACTGAAAGAACAGGACTTGGATAACTGTACTTCTGTTCATGTGATTGCTTTCGGTTGTTGCCTTTCTCTGGTCTTAAAATTTAGAACCAATCACAGTTAAGGGAAAAAGGGGTTTTTACCTGGGTATTTATTTAAGGATCCTTAAAGGTGCACACTTTGTCCAGGTGGAATGTGCCAAAAAGCACACTGAAATGCACCCACACGATGAATCACGTATACAATTTACAGGCCTTGCAAATTAGCATATCTATCTGAAATTCCCTCACGGGAGACTTGAATGAACCCCCCATCCTGAGGAATTTCCCTCTGGATGGGCCTATCTTAATTTACAAGATGTGTTCTAGAAGGAACCTTGGTTTCTACAGCTTTCTGACCTTCAACTGAGAAGCTTCTGGGATGTCTGGTCTCCTGACTTAACGGAATATTAGGTCTATGCTAGTTATTAGGCTTAAAAAATTACAAGTATGGGGACTAAATGCACTGAGGATACATGAAAGCTATATAAAAGGGTATACAAAAGGGGTATAAAAGAAAAGGCAAAAAAATCATCATGGCATCAGTTAGTTGCAGGAAAAAGGCCCTGCTCTGCTCTGTCTGTGGCAGTCTGTGCAGCCAGCTGCATTAGCGTTCCCTGTATGCACCTCAGCCTTGCTACTGGTGAAACATGTCGATGGAACAGCAACAGCTACACCCACTCAGTTGGAATGTCAAGACCTCACGGGTCTTGCAGTACCTTTTGTACTGCAGCACCTAGAAGGAGAAATGCTTCACTTCCTGAGTCCACTAGGTCTGATAGGCAATTATAACATCCCTAACAGCCACAACTAAAAATTTCACAGCAGGCAGTTGAAAAAAAAAAATTCTACTATTCTGTCTTTCTACAGTGATCAATCAACACTAGGTACAGGTTCATGTCTGCATATTTCAACAAGTACACTAAGCTCCATTCTTACTTCTGTACCAGAATTAAGCAGACGTGAAAATTAGAAGCTAGTCTAGAAGCTTTTGTTACCATTGCAACAATACTGTATCTGTGCTAATACTCCATATTTAAGTAATATAGAAGTCAAAAAGTAATTTAACCTAAGGACAGAGTAAAAAGTCATACTTACTTCATTGGATTGTTTTCTGGGAGATAGTATATTAAGTCTCTCATGGTCATTTTAGAACGATCTGGTGGAGAACGTCCTTCCATTACTGGAGGCCTGTGTTTCAATTTCTTCCATAAAAACCAAAATGAAACGAAAGAAAACAACAAACACTTAGATTCACTCTAAAAGTATTTTATCTTTCACAAATTATTATTACTTTGTTTGTTTACAAAGTACGCCATTCATGGAATTTTGTTGTTCACACACACACAACACTCTCAAGAACTAAAACAAGATTATCTTAAGTGTCCATTTCTCAGAGAGGGCATTATAGACCCTTAAGTCACTTACCCTTTCAGAGGCATTCAATACCTGGCACAAATAAGTTAAAAGTTATTCAAAATTACAGAACTCTGACAATGATCAACTTGAAAAAATATGAGACATCCCAAATCCAAGCTTCTTGCAGCACACTCCCTGCTGTATTACCAACTGTGAAACTTTCAAAATTGGAATGTTGACTATAAAATAATACCACGTAATGTCAAAGACTTGTGGTGTAATCAAACAAAAAGATATACAATTCCTTGTGACATCTGTATAATTAGGGAACAAAGTGCTGTTACTGCTTCTAAACAGAATAAATACATAGAGAGTTATGATGTATGACAGACTACTAGCAGCAAGCAGCTGATGATCATCAGAAAACACTACTGCAAATAGATAAAGTATGCAAGGCGAATCAGGTCTTGCCCTTCACAGATAAGCACTGCTCAACACAGAGGCCTTACCATCCGCTCTTTCTTCAGCTCTTCTTTAAGCATTTCTCTTAACTTCCGAGCTTTGAGGATCCTTTCACGGTCAGAACATGTTTGTTTGACTTTCTCAGGAGAAGGCTTCGCAGGTAGCTTTTCCTCCTGTGTTCGTGATCTTTCCTGTGTTGGTCTCTCCTTGAGAGGAGAGGGTACATTCTTTTGCAAGCTATCATCACTTTTCTGAGCAGCTACACCAACAGTTTGCTCTTTGTTCACAGATTTTTTTAGCGGCGAAAACTGTGGCACTTGTGGCACAGGTGTTTTCTTCTCAGGAAGCATGGGAGACTTTACAGAGCTTTCAACATTACTCTTTTCTGATGGGGAGGGATCTTTCTGAAGTGAAGCACTGCCATCAGAAGCCTGTGATGTTCGCCTCTGTGGTTTTGGTGCAGAACGGTGAGCAGACGATGGTCCAGTTCTGGGTTTGACAAGATTTGGCATGGTGGAGATACGTTTTCTTCTCTGTGTAAGCATCTCTGCAGGTATACTAGCTTCCCCACTGTCACTTGTATTATCAGCCTTGTCACTGCTGGAAAATTTAAGACAGTATTCTGAAATACTTTACAGTGACAGATTTGTTACTCTTACTTTCAAGATGTGTTTATGGGCCAATCAGTACAAACACCATGCTACAGGAAAGCAGTTATACACAAGACACCATGCCAGGACCAACCTGTAGCTGGTACTTCCTCATAAAATAATCAGCTATAAGAACTGACAAAATTATTTTCTAATACTAATTACTGATCAACAAGCTTGCAACAGTAGCAAGTTCCCACACCCCACCTCTTTTTTTTGGAAGACTCTCTCCTTTCAGCTGAAAATACAAGCACCATAAAGTTTATAAAAAATTACGCACATAACATAGGTGACATATTAAAAACATTTTAACAAAGCTATATGTAACAAGTAGTTTGATGACTTTTATTAAAATAAATGTGAACATTCCTCTTACACATTTGCAAGTAGATGATATGTAAACTGTGACTTCCACAAAAACTTTGGCAGTCAAACTGCTGCTCACACTTAACACATCAACAACCCTTAGCTTCCCTGGAAATATTTGTTATGTAAGTACTTTTTCTATCACTTAAGCAGAAATAATTTTCAAAGTGCAAGTAAAATTGCCAACTATTATGATCATCCCAAATCTGCTGACTACACCAGTGTTCACTTCCATGGCTGTTGCTCATAGTAAGACTGCAGTAGAATTATAACTGAGTCATAAAGAGGGTTTTTTTTAATTTTATGTTGGAACTATGCCTCATTTCTGTACGTAAGGACAATCACACCCACGGTTCACTTAGACATTTTAAAAAATGGTCAGAAGCAAATGCTTTCCAAGGAATGTAAGAAAAGTATAAGCATACAGTGAAACTTTTCAAAATTCTCTCCAGCTACTGTCTGTGATTCAGGCAAATGCTGCAGATGATGTGTTTGCATTTAGCAGCCTCTGTTAAACGGCTGAATCAATTTGTCTCACACTATGAGTTCATACACATTTTTAGTACAGAACATCCCTGGGCAAAGAGTTTAGAGGGCTTTATTACACAGTGCCTATTTGTGTGTTTTGAGTGAGATCCTTGCAAGTTCCACTCAAAACCCACTGTTCTTTGTAAAGCAGGAGACAGTGGAAAGTAATTCTCCATTCACCTTCTCCATACCACCTGTGTTATGTGGAGTTTTTAATCAGAGTGCAACACTGGATTTCTAAACAGTTAAATACAATTTAACAGAAAGTGTATTAAAAAATTAGAATTACCTTATGCTTATAAAATTTTCACTTTCCTGATAATTAACAAAACTTATTCAGTATATAGAAAACAAAACAATGTAAAGTGACTGATGCTGCAGACACAGACTTCAGCAGCTGTGCGTAAAGAGATCAGTGTCTGCCCCTCCACTTCCCCTCATGACGAAGTTGTAACTGCAATGAGGTCTCCCCTCAGTCTCCTCTTCTCCTGGCTGAACAAACCAAGTGACCTCAGCTGTTCCTCATACGGCTTTCCCTCAAGGCCCTTCACCATCTTTGTTGTTCTCCTCTGGACACTCTCTAACAGCTCAATGTCTGTTTTGTACTCTG
Source organism: Aleadryas rufinucha (assembly GCA_013397815.1). Classification (NCBI taxonomy): domain Eukaryota; kingdom Metazoa; phylum Chordata; class Aves; order Passeriformes; genus Aleadryas; species Aleadryas rufinucha. The sequence goes on from VZTH01000560.1 coordinate 187,438, forward strand.
GCACCCAGACCTGCCCCCAGCACTTGAGGTGAGGCCGCCCCAGTGCAGAGCAGAGTGGGACAATCCCCTCCTCCGTTGCTTGGCTGGCGATGCTGTGCCTGGTGCACTCCAGGACATGGGTGGCCCTCCTGGCTGCCAGGGCAGTGCTGACTCATGTTCAACTTGCCACTGACCAGGACCCACAGGTCCCTTTCCATGGAGCTGCTCTCCAGCCTCTCACTCCCCAGTCTGTCTGTACACTCAGGGCTGCCCCATCCCAGGTGCAGAATCTGGCACTTTCCCTTTTGAACTTCATATGGCTGGTGTTTGCCCAGCCCTCTGATTTGTTGAGGTCTCTCAGCAGCGCCTCCCTGTCCTTGAGGGAGTCACCAGGTCCTCCCATTTTGCATCATCTGCAAACTTACTTAATATACTTTTGAATCCTGTGTCCAGGTCATTTACGAAGATGTTGGAGAGCACAGGGCTGTGGATGGAGCCCTGTGAAACCTCACCAGTGACAGGTCTCCAGTCTGATGTCACCCCATTCACTGCAACCCTTCATGCCTAACCCATGAGCCAGTTGCTCACCCATCCCATGATGTGCTTATCCAGCAGTGTGTTGGACATTTTGTCCAGAAGGAAGGATACTGTGAAAGCCAGTCTCGAAAGCTTTACTGAAATCCAAAAAGATTACATGAACTGGCTTCCCTAGGTCAGCTAGGTGGGCTACCCTGTCAGAAGGTTGTATGGCAAAGGCCTATTTTCTAGGCCATGAAAATAGATCAGAGTGCTTTTCAGAATCGCACTGGTATCTAGTTTTGAAACTTAAAATTATATTACATTGACACACCTGTTAAACTACAAACACAAAAGGCTTTAACAAATCTGCTGAATCAGCAACAGTACCACCTAAGTCAGAAACAGTAAAACTGTCTTCATTTAAAAAAAAATCAGATAGCAAAAGATCCAGTAAGGTGATCCCTGTAATATAAAAATTTTATAAATACAACCTGAAAGAATGACATCCTTAAAGCACAATGCAAAACAAGTAAAGATGTAAGATACAAGTTTAATAAAAAGTAATACAGGTTTCCTAAAGATATGCCATGCCAGCTAGTCTGACACCTGAATTTCTAGTTACTGAAACAGAAGACTCTAACACTGTTTCATCATACTGTCATAAGGGACAAGCTTCAACTAAAAAAATAGAGGTATTCATGAAAGATGCAAATCCAACTGTACAAAAGAAGTGTGAATGTTGTTCCAAAGAACAAGTACCAGACTGAGGAAACGTCTTGAAACACTAATCTGTACTGCTTTTGGTGGGGACAGAGTTAACTTCCTTCACAGTAGCTCCCATGGTGCTGTTTCAGATTTGTGACACAACAGCATTGATAGCATACCCATGTTTTCAGCTAATGCTGAGCAAGGATTATGTAGCACCAGGGTCTTTTCTCACACTGCCCCATGACTGAACACACTGGGAATGGGCAAGAAGCTGCGAGGGGACACAGCCGGGACAGCTGATCTCAAGCGACTGAAGGGCTATCCCACATCATGCTGCATCATGCTCCTCAGTAAAAGCTGGGGGAAGAAAGAAAGTAGGACATTTGGAGTTACGGTGTTTGTCTTCCCAAGTGACTGTTATGAGCGATGAATCCGTTCCTTCCTGGAGAGAGTAAAACACCTGCGGGTAGTGGTGAATGAATTCCCAATTTCGCTTTGTTTATGTGCACTATTAAGCTATTTCTTAATCTATTGAACTGTCTTTAACTTGACACACCTTTTCTGGCACTTTTGCAATTTTGATTTTCTGCCCATCCCACAAAGCTGGAAGGGGGAAGGGTGTGGGGAAGCAAGCAATAAACTGTGTGGGTTTTAGCAACCAGCTGGGCTTAACCCACAACAGGGAGGTCCTCAGGGAGGACCAGTCCTAAGGCCAACTTCACCATGTGCTTCCATCACAATAAAAAGCACTTAAAAAACAAAACAGGCAAAAAACTCCATAAAAAGACAGAAAATGCTCCCTTGCCAATGCATGAAGAAATTAACACAAAAGAGAAAATGCTGTAAGAGTGCAAAATCAAACTCATCTGGTTACAGAGTACAAAGAATTTTTGCTGCACACAGCAAACCAGGGCTCCTGGCTGCTGTGGAGCCAGAAAAAACGAGTGTCAGACCACACTGGGCTCCGCCTTTGCAGTCTTAACTTACAGAATCACAGAATCAATTAGGTTGGAAAAGATCTCAAGATCATCGAGTCCAACCTATTACCCAATACCACCGTGTCAACTAGACCGTGGCACTAAATGCCATGTCCAGTCTTGCCTTAAACATCTCCAAGGACGGTGACTCCACCACCTCCCTTGGCAGCCCATTCCAGTGTTATTCCAAGCACCTGCTGCACAACCGCAGTGAAGAAATGCGGGTTCAGCTTAGGCTCCGAACGCGTCAAACATCCACAAGTCCTTGTCTGATAACCACGGACACGCTGTCACCGGGCACCGACCGCACGCGTCTTTCAGAAGGTCTTCAGAACGAGTCAGCCCCCAACCACAGCACTGACAACAAGACGGTGACAGGCCACGACAACCAGCGCTACAGAGAGCCATCACGACCTCCCCGGATCCGCCGGGTCCCGCCCTGCACAGGCCCGTCCCACTCCCGGGGGTCCGCGANGCCGGAGCCGCCTGTATCGCCCCAGCAGCTCCTCAACCCTTAGCCCTCCGTTCAGCCGGCTCTAAGCAGCTCTCCTGGCGCTCGCTTTGGCCCCGAGCCCAGGCTGTTACATCAACACCCACCCCCCCCCCATCTCTCCCTCACCCCCAGGCTCGGGCGGACACATGGCAGAAACCCCGCGCGGG
>VZTH01000560.1:190477-200930 GCA_013397815.1 Aleadryas rufinucha
CGTCCCGCTCCCGGGGGTCCGCGACCCTGTCCCGGAGGCGGCACGACATTGCCCTGCCAGGGCGAGCTCGGCGGGACTCCCCTCTCTGCTGGCCCCGCGTCCGCCGATCCGGCCGCGGCCCCTGCTCTGTCCGCCGCCGGGGTGTCCGAACCTGGGAGTTCCGGCGGCTCCGTGTCCGCCCCGCCAGTGCCGGTGCCAGTGGCGGGGGCCCTGCCCGGGGGCCGCACATTGGGCCGCACGGTGAGACGGGCCCGCCGGAACATAGCGGCGGCGCCGGGAGAGGCGCGCGCCGGGCACTCCCGGGAGACGCGCNAGGCTCGGGCGGACACATGGCAGAAACCTCGTGCGGGTCCCCGCCACGGGGCGGGAGATAGCGGAGCGCATCCCTCTGATTGGGCTGGGTCCGCGCGGCGCTGTGACGTCACGGCCAGGGAGGACACATAATGGGCAGCGGTGGGGGGCGGTGCCGTAGACGGTTCCGGTGGTTGGAGGGGTCCGGAGCGTTGGTGGGAAGGTGGCGGCTGTAGCGGTAGCCGTGCTGCGCGGCCTGAGCGTCTCGCCATGACCCGTGAGTACCGGGGGGGCTGCTTGGGCCTGTTGGGTAGCGAAGTGGGCGGTGGGACTTGGGCCGCCGTCCTGGTTGGCTTCAGGTATGGGCGCAACACCGACGGCAGCCCGGCCGGGGGTCATGCCGGGGCCGGGGTCCGGGAATCGGCCGCTATGTGAGGCCTCTGGCGTGTCCGGGTCTTTGAGGAGTTGGCGTCCCACCGGCGAAATCTCGGCAGTAGTGAGTGCGTGGGGATGAGGCTTTTTCCCACGTCCTGCCGCTGTCCGAAGCTGGAGGCGAAAACATCTTCCTCCGCTTTCTGGCGTAGCAATGGTGGTGGGATGGGGGCGAGAAATAAAGGTGATGATGAGCTGGAACAACAGCCTCACTCCATTTCGGTACCGGCTGCCGCCCAGACTGAAAATAAAGAACTTTTATATCAGTGCTGAACATTGAATATTATTCTGCTTAACTTGTGGCTGTTGAGGGTGTGGTTGAAAGGGCAAGAGCACTTGGTAAATCATCACTGTGTTCCGTGCTGACGAACGGCAATGTTCGTATACCCGCTCTAAAATGGCGGAGAACAGTGAACGGGACCCAGGATGATTTGGCTCCCCTGACTGCTGGGATTGCTCCTGTGCCTCTGCCTGTTATGTTTGGCAGTACAGAGACTGCTTGTGTTTAATTGAGGTCGTGCTTTCACATTCGCTCGAAAAAACCACACAGTTTTCAGGCTATGCTTTCACATTCAGCTCGAAAATATGCAGTTATGAGGGCACACTGTTGCCGAAGTGCAGCTGAAGACCTGGAATGTAAACAGTTTGTGCACAAGACGTGATAAAGAGGAACGTTTAGGATTTTTGTTGGTATTTTTCTTCTTCTGGAGTTGGAGGAGCAAGGACAGGTTGAACTAAGGTGTATGTCTTGCACAAGCAGGCCAGGATAGGGATGCTTGAGGAGGAATGTATAAAGGTGTATAAGCAGGAAGGGTGTCCTGGTCTTTTTGTGACTGTTCATGCTTGGATTTCAGGAAGCTGAATTGTCTTCAATTGGAAGACAATTTCCTGGAAGACTTAGGTTGATATTATAGAATATAGAAAACACTACTGGTTCCCTTGAAGGTAGGGATACTCATTTGGTATCCCAGATGAAGTAGTGGGGCCAAATAGTCCTTGCCGATGTTCACTTGGAAGCAGGGACGGTACAAGTAAGTTTCTCTTTAGACAATTGTTTGGTACTCTGTGCTTTGTGTGCATTGTGTCTTGCTCAGCTTGTCTGCCTGCTCTGGTTTGCTGTGCCAGCTGCTTTTCAGTGATGCAACTGAGTTTTGTTCCTAAATTTAAAACCTTACCATGTGTATGAAAAAACTCTGCAGAGCCCATGCCCAGTATTTGCTTGGAAAACAAGGAAGAACCGGAGGATAAGGGTGGAGAGTAACTGCTCTTAAGGAAGTACATGAGGTTTGGGGTGGAGGATAATTCTGGCTTTAGCAGTGTGTTTTGACTTCCTCTCTGTTTTCTTCACGATAAAAGAAGATACTACTATTTTTTTTTAAGTGCCATAGAGGAGTGCTTTTGTTGCTGCCCAGTCGTTCATATAGCTGTTCTTGCCTCCTGAGCACTACAAAAGTCAGAAACCATTTATGGCCTGGAATGTGTCATCTGCTCATGAGTCATCAAGTTCTAATCAACACTAGTACTGCCAGAGACAGCTGGTTTGCTTCAGTCTCTGAACAAATAGCTGCCCTTCGTCTAGATGGACTTTGGGAACAGGATGCTAATGAGGAGGATGAGTAGAAGTTCTGTTAGCATTTTTGGAAAGTAGCACTTAATGTCCTGTCACAGATGAAAAATACCTTCCAAGGTAGGAGGAGCCCTTGGGGAGCAGCAGTCATACAGGGCTGTTTTCACTTGAGCTTCTTCAGTGGCATTTCTTACCAGGCAGTCCATAGGCTGTTGTGAAGAATGCACAAACTCCTGCTTCTGTAGGGTTGCTCTTGTCTACTTGTTGACATGGCAGGTACCTTTGTCAGCTCAGAAATGGTGTGGATATGAAGTGGTGGATCATATCAGCAGGTTGTTGTTTAAAAGTGACCTAGTCCTAAGATGCTTTCATAGACCAGAAATTACAGGCACTTGAAGATTGAGATCTCTGGCTTTGAGATTGAAAGATGGCATAGGCAGTCTTAAGACTAGAGGGACTGAAAAGAGACACAACAGAAATTGTGGAGAGATGGAATTGTCATTTTTGAGCATTAATCAATGTGATCGTATTTGTTCAATAGCACAAACGATTATGCCTAGCACATCTGGAACATCCTCAGTCTGAAAGAAGTAGAGCAAGAAGTACCAAGCCAGTGAACCAGTTCTGGCAGGTTGGAGCAAACCAGAACTAAGGAAGAGAATACTGAGGAAAGATTGCCAGCTAATGGCAGAAGAGTTTGCAGTTGTAATGTCTGTGGCCATTGCCTGGAGGACCCTGAGTATTTAAATGGAGATTTGATACTTCTGATGTCATGCCCTCAGGAACTTTGTGTGATCAAAGAGATTGCATTCCTAACTTGCTGGCAGTTTGTGGGGTTGGTAGTCCTGGGGAAAGCTGTCTGTTACTTGAAGAAGTGTCCTCTATACTGACAGTGATGTGGGTTTGTGTCTTTATATGTATATAAAAGTAATGTTACTCTTCTCACTTTTGTTGGAAGTAATTCCAACCAGTTGCTAAGGCCCATGCTTAAGTTCTGCACTGGATTTCAAATTAAAAAAACCTTTTGAGGTCACCTCTTCAATAGTATTTGAGTGTAATCAATTTTAATACTGTTCTTTCAGTCTAAAATTAATTTGTAAGCTGTGTTGAATGCTGGAATCTGTTTGAGAGTGGATGACTCCTCTTTGGATGAGTTACTGACATCATTTTGCCCAGCCTGTTGGTGCAATGATTTTCCTTCAGTCTTTTATGGCAAAATACATTTTGCTTCTGTAAGGAATATTAGAATTTTGGTGATCTCTTGAACATAACATATGGAATTGTAAGTGTGACAGCTATGAGCCTTTAATTTCTCCTGCTGTGCACTGAAAGAGGACACTGAGATAGAAGATATGACCATACCAGCTCTACACATTGTGCCAAACTGTACCACCTTTATAATATTTTTACAGAGGCAGACTTTGTGGAATAAACAAGTGGTCATACTTGTTTAACTGTATATTATCTTGCAGGTGGGAACCAGCGTGAACTTGCCCGCCAAAAGAACCTGAAGAAAACTCAGGAGATCCACAAAGGCAAAAGGAAAGAAGATAGCTTATCTGCTTCTCAGAGGAAACAGAGGTAAGATCTAGTAAAGTTGAGTACGTATGTAGGCAGAAAAGGAGGGGGAACGGGTCAGAAAGAATCCAGTGTCTTTGCTGACACAGCATTTGAATACTTTGTTTTAGTTCATTGTCCAATCACTTGCCAGAGCATAAGCCACGGATGAAATTTTGCTGTGTCTGCTGTTAAACAGATCTATTTTTAAGTCCTGTAAAGCTTTGGTTTTTTGAGCAGTTTTTTGCCTACTACAAACAGGAAAAGACTGTGTAATGCTTTCTTGAGGATGTTGGATCCATTATGTCCTCTACTTCTAAAACCGAAAGAATTCTTATGAGGTCTACTAACCAAGTAAATTGTCTGCCTCATGGGGTAATGCATGTACTGAAAAAACACAGGGTAATAAAAAGAGAGTGCTCATGGCTAATTGAGAAATTTTATACTGATCATTTTTCCTTCTTCAGGTGGGGGGTACTAAAGGGCAAAAGCAAGCTGGAGGGAACTCTGCTTAGAAAAATTGTGAGCCAGTATCCAACTTTTTTTTTCTTCACAGAGACTCTGAAATCATGCAGCAAAAGCAAAAAGCAGCTAATGAAAGGAAGTCTCTGCAGGCAGGAGCAAAATGAGCTGCTGCTATGGAGAAGATAGAGTGCATCGATGAAGCAGAAGGACCTAGAAGATCATTCATAAGTGTCCGGCCATTAAATGATTCAACATTTATTGTGCAGAGTTGTTCAACTAGCATTAGATAGAGTATTTTCTGGTTACTATAGGCCTAGTTGTCTAGAGTGCTGTTTCAAAACTGCCTACACTCTTCTGCATGTATATGAATAAAAGTACGAAGCAATAGCTTTATTCTAGCTTTTGCTGCATCTGTTAGTTTTATTTAGTGGTTCCAGTAACAGAATTTCTGAATCTACAGTTAGACCAGATTTTGTTGTCTGAATTCTCAAAAGTACAGCTTCATTCAGAATGGAACACACTTGTAAAATGTGCTTAACCTTGCAGAGGTCTGAACTGTAAATCTCATTCTAAAATATTTTTACAATAAAATGTTGCATGAAATACTGTCTAATTTGAAATGGTTATGCTTGATAATCAGTTGATTTCTAAAGTTACCAAGAACACAAGAAATCGATTGCAGAGAAATGCAGTATAACAATGTAAACGCAATACAAAGTATAAGTAAAGTTTATAAGAAATGCTTATTATGAGCACTGTCACATGCAATATAAATCTGCCTTATAGGAAAAGTTGCCTGTTGAGTTGCAGACTTTGTGGGTGTACAAAACTGACTCAGTCTAGTCCAGATACTAACTTAGAGAAGCTGCAGGCTTGATGTTAATGAGTTACAATGTAAGCAGATCTTGAAATTGTCACACCACTAAAATGATTTGAAATTACTGCTTAAATTTGCCTCAGGAATAAAAGGTAGCGTGAAAAACTCAGCCCTTGCTTCACAGGCATGCTTGAGTATGTTGTGTACTGACCAGGGGAAAACTGTTGAGGAAACTTCCCTGTCTGACCATCCAGAAGCCACTCTGGCAGTCACATTTGCACCACTTGAGCTGGAACTGAAGCCCCTTCACAGCTACACCCCCCACACTCACAGTCAGACCAAGATTCCTCACCAGCTCAACCCCAGGTTTCCCATAGCAGAGTGTCATACATCCTGATATTTAATATAATTTAATCTTGGTGCAGTAACTAATAAAGTAACAGCTCCAGGTGGTGCCTCTGAGGAGGGAACCCCTGGGCTTCTACACCCTCACAGTCTAAGGGTGAGTCCTTGGCTCCTGCTGTGTCTCAGTTCCCTGGCTGGTGCCACAAGTCCCTGTGCGCTTTGTTGTGCAAAGGGTTGGCAGTTCACTGCCTCTTGCCTTGGGCTCCCACTGCAGCTGCACCCGGAGCTGCCTGCACTGAATGTGTTCCTCAGCAACTGCTTTCAATCTCTTAGAGACAACTTTTGAAGCCTTTGCTTTTGCAAGCTCTCTTCCATCTAAGTGCATTTATTATTGGTAACAGGCTGCTTGCACAGCTTGAGGAGAGCTGGCAACGTAACACTTGCAGTTGGTGAGGAAATTAAGCAAATTTACAGAATTGTTAGGGTTGGAAGGGACCTGTGGAGACCATCCAGTCAACCCCCTGCCAAGGCAGGCTCACCTGGAGCAGGTGGCACAGGAATGCACCTAGGTGGGGTTTGAATGCCTCCAAAGAGGGAGACTCCATGAGCTCTCTGGGTAGCCTGCTTCAGTGCTCTGCCACCCTCAACGTAAAGAAGTTGTCATATTGAGGTGGAACTTGTGTTTTATGGCCAGTTTATGGCCATTACTGCTTGTCCTGCGACTGAGTGCCACTGGAAAGAGTGGTACCAGCCGCTGGGCACCTGCCTTTGAGATATTTGTATGTCTTGATGAGATCCCCTCTCATCAAAAAAAAATATTGTCTGTTGTCTATTGTCTCAGTCTTCTCTGGACTGAACAGGCCCAGCTCCCGCAGTCTCTCCTCATAAGAGAGACGCTCCACACCCCTCATCATCTTTGTGACCCTTTGCTGGACCCTTCCCAGTAGCTCCTTGTCTTTGCTGTACTGAGGAGCCCGGCACTGAACACAGCAGCAATTCCTCTGCTCCTCTGTCGTTGGCTCGGTCTCGGTTGCCGCTCTGCAGCACGCCACGGCAGGTTTCCGGGTGGTGTCCGCCCAGACAATTGCGCGGACCGCGGCGGCCGCGCACAGGGCGGGGCCACGCCCACTTCCTGCGGCGGGGCGGGCCCGGCGCTCGGCGCATGCGCGGCGGGAGCGCGGCCATGGCGGACGCGGTGTTGTTTCGGCGCGGCACCGGGCAGGTGGGAACGGCGGGGCGGGAGCGGGGCCGGGAGCGGGAGCGGGGCCTTGCCATGGCGCTGAAGGGTGCGTGGTCTCCGCAGAGCGACGATTCGGACATCTGGGACGACACGGCCCTCATCAAGGCGTACGACAAGGCGGTGGCCTCCTTCAAGGTAAGGGGTCGGCGCTGCCGTGGCTGGATCCTGGGGCTTAGGCCGCTGGATAGGCATTTATTGTTTTTCTGCTTTCTCTTCCCGAAGAATGCCTTAAGGAATGGGGAGTGCTCGGAGCTTTCAGACGAGCAGGAGCAGCGCCTGCTGATAAAGAGAAAAAACCATAAAAAGATCAGAAATAGAAAGAAGAGCAATACAGCGCTTTTGAAACAGGTCGCCTCACTTGTAAATGCCGGTGGTGCTCGTACTGCATGTTGTACTTCGGTACTCAAAACTAGCTGCTTCGTCATCTTGAGAGTAACATTTTGGGGTGGTGGTGTGGGGGGTGATAACGTTATTAACCTCATTTTTAGGTTTATTTTACTAAATACAAAGGAAGCACTGTAGGTGAGATCCATCTTTTTGGACAAAAAGTAGTTTAGGAAAAGGCGCCTTCTGTCCAACCATTGGTGTAGGTATTTACACACTTCTCTTGCTTCTGTTGCAGTGGAAGGTTGGTGACAGCTGCAATGCTGTTTGGTCTGAGGATGGTAATTTGTATCTAGCAACTATTGCCTCCATCAACCAGAAGAGAGGCACATGTGTTGTCACTTACACGGGATATGGAAATCAGGAGGAGCAGAACTTGTCTGACCTACTTCCTGTACCCAGCGATGAAACAGTAAATGGGATGGGGCATTCTGGGGAGGTGAGGGACTTCTTAATTCTTCTGTAAAAAAATGGGAAAGTGGGAGAATCTCCTTCTTCTAGTATGTCTGGTGGCACTGCTGGTGTTCAGAGTGAGAAGCTCTGCAGTTCTGCTGTAAGCAGCCCCAAGCTGATGGAGGGAATGAAACCATCCCTTTACTTTTTGAGCTCAGCATGGGAGAAAGGGAGGGGACAACAAGAAATTCACCAGTGGAACATAACATAGCTAAAACAGTGAGCAGGTAAAATTATTCCTGAGTAGGACTGAGAGGGCTAGAGAGAGGGAATGATGTGAATGGGACTTTCCAAACTTTTTCACACTAAAATTGCTTATTATAAACTCCTTTTTAGTGCATTTCATAAAACTGTCTTGGTCTTCTAGAACGAAAATGAGACTCCATATTCAACGGATGAAAGTGAAAAATCTTCCCAGTCACCTCGAAACAAAAACAGCTGCACAAAAGGAAGATTTTCCCCTCAAAACTTGAGATTTCCCACACCACCACCACCAGCCCCAGGCCTAGGAAGGGTAAGCTCAACCTTATTTGAAATAATTCGTGTACCACTGTTATGATGCCTGAAGTGGCTACCTGGAAACAGAGACTAAACAGGAATAAGGGAATAAAGGTGATATTTATTTGAAGGGCCTTCAAAGGTACACCCTGGGGAGTCCAGAGGCTACTGCCAAAATGGACCCCAAGATGGACAACAAGTCACGAGTTCTTCACACTTTTATAAGTTTGGTTCATTTGCTTATCGGGGTTAATTCTCCAATTAAAGCTTCAGTTAATGATGTGATTTCCCCAAGCTTGCCCCCCTTTAGAGATTTTCAATGTATACTTTTTGGGCCTAGGACAGTCTGGGTGTCCTTGAAGAGTAAGCCTGGAGAGGCTTTGTTATGTCTACCTAGCATGAGATAACAACAGCTAGCAGGCTACAAGTTTCCCACTAAGCAATACAGAATTTGAAAAATATAAAAGCTAAAACTTAAGGCATCAGTTAAGCCTGGTGTTATTGTGAATCCTGAGACAATATGATGATATTTATCATTGTCTAGGATTCAATTAACAGCATTTTGAGAATGGATGTACAGATATGCATGTTAGTATCTGTTGGTCTGCCATTTTGTAATAATCTGGCCACAGCATAGTCCTTCTGCAGTGCTGATGTCTAGTGAGGAGAACCTTCTGCTCCTTAGCTAACACTTGCTTTCCAATTGTCTTGTAACTTAAAAGAGGGATATTGTTCCCTGGATTCTGGTGCTGTTGTTAATGACAGTGCTGTTGATGTTTTAAAATTTCACTTTTTCTAGCCAATTGGTATGTTTCACTTCACAGGACATTGAAGGCATTAGAAGTGATGTCCACATGTCATAGAGCCTCTCAGCTGTAGCTCCTCTCTTGAATTAGGAGTGAATGGGGTATTGATACACCCTTCAGTTTTCCTGTTGTGTAGAAGTCTAAGTAATAGTGCAGTTGAAATCAGCATTATATTTTCTAAATATTACTGTTTGTGCAAGATTTCTTTATAAGGTTTTAATTTTTTTTTTCTTTCATATCAGTAGATTCGTATCTAAGATCTTTATTTAAAGACATTCACCAGCATAATAGAATTTAGTCAACTTTTGTCCCATCTGCACAGGAGCAGAGAAATTCTCTCTTTGCCTGTGTGAATATTTGATCAGTTTCTTCCTGTTGAGAGTGTAACCACTGACCTCCACTTAGGAAAACCTTTTGAAAATAAACCAGAACCCTGTTTTCAGCAGTGTTTACCTCAGTGACATGAGTAATCATAAATTGTACCTCTCAAGCTATGGAATGTGCCTCAGAAAATAGCTACTGTCTGTATTTTCATTAAATTGCTGGGGTGTGTTGTCTGTTGTTTAAGATACGTGAATTGTTTCACTCAATTCTCTTACGTAAAATCCTAATACCCTGAATTCCCTTTTAATTCGTACTGTTCCCTTTTATTTTCCATGTAGCCTGGATCAAAATTCAAGGCATCTCCATCATTTTTATCTTGCTGGCCCCCACCTTTCCCAGGAGGACCACCAGTAAGTGACGAGAGAATGGGGAAGATGTCAGAGATGAGTATTGGTGATCTCAGGTTTTCTCACTGAATGTACTAACTGCCTGTGTTTTTAGAACACATTTGTACTGTTTGCCTGTATTTTTCATGTATTTGTTAACACATTCACTTCCAAATATGATAATCTAATGTGCGAGGTCTGATTTGCACTCATTTCTGTGACAGTGAAGCTGTTGGTAAGAATATCGAGGGGAAAATTATTTGAAGAAACTACACTTTATATAAACAGCATTTCACTGAAGAACATAGTATTTCCCCCTAGCAGCACTTTTTGTGTACAGTTAAGCCACAGGAGTCTTGTTTTTCCTAGGCTTTGGAAATTATATGTGTTCAGAAAACATCATCTTTGACTCCTTTTCAGAGAACAAACTGAGGATATGTTCATATTTTTCAGTTTCATGCTTTAATCTTTTAGAATTAGGTGCTCTCTAATCTGGGACACAACCTTTTGAAACACAGACATTTATTTCGTTTGTGATTTCTTAGTTGATTCCTCCTCCACCACCCATGAGGCCAGACTCTGCTGAGGATGACGAAGCATTGGGGAGCATGTTGATAGCCTGGTACATGAGTGGTTACCACACTGGATATTACCTGGTACGTGCCACTTTGGGTTTGAAGTGTCTTGGTAATTGTGCTCTGCTGTTGGTGCTCCTGTTTGCAGCAAGAAATTAGACAGGGAGGGCTGTTTTGTAGGTCTCTTATTCTAATTTACAATTGCCCATTTAAGGGTGTTATGTTGTATTGTATAAGTATTGTCGCTGAGTAGAATTCACATGAGCCAGCATAAACACACATACACACCCCTACCTATATATATATATATATA
>VZTH01000561.1:7657-18268 GCA_013397815.1 Aleadryas rufinucha
AAGACAAAATGCTACACAAAAGTCAAAATTTTAATTTCACATTATCATTAATAAAGTAATATTTCTCCAAATACATTTCAATCAAAGTTTTTACAACTCCAGAAAGCTTCAGACCAACTCTAACCCACCAGTAGCTCAACTTCAAGCCACCACTAACTCACATCTTACCTGCAAACTGGTATTTCACATCAAACATATCTGCAAGTCAAATGTGCTTTTTTTTTTTCAGTAAGACCATTGTGGATTGATGCTAATATTAGTTTCAAACTGAGCAGAGCTTGAGAAAGTGTTATCACACCATTAGAGCAAGAATACAGATCTCTGATTAGTAGAAGACAGCAATAAGACAACAAATATTATTTTCATCTCTCTTCATCCATTGGGGAGTTTTAGCAAAAGATACCTTATAGCAACATTATTGCTCATACCAAAATTTTTGAGAGGGATAAATTACATGTATCAGCAGAGAATTTAAAATATACATACCTGAAAACTAAACCACTGGTTAAGACTGAGGCAGAAAATGCTTTAGTCACTTCTAACACTGTGAAAAAGCATCAGCTTCATATGCCTTTGCCATAAAAAAAAAGGGGGGGACTAAAATATACAGTCTAAGACAACCAAACTCTTCACCAACAGAAACATATTTTCCATTATATTTACCATCCACTGCTCTCCAGAAAGCTGAAAAATAAACTTGTTTTTTTCCTTATTTACTCCATCTGGCAAAGCATGACTCTTCTTTAGCTGAGGATTCTTTCCATAACTGTCCAGGTTCTTCTCATTGATGTCTACAAAGCCATTCTTGAGGTATTTTGATTGAGGAATACCTTTCTTACGGCACTCTAGTATAAAATTCCATTCCTGTTTTATCCTGGAATAGTGCCAAAGAAAGTTTATGTGAATCAGCTGAAAAAATATAGCAGGTAAGTTCTAAAGCTTAATCTGTGTTTGCACAAGTACTTAACAAAATATAATTATTCATCTAAGGTATTGGCTACTTTTTATATCTCTGTTTAAAAAAAAGGTGCATTTCCTGGAGTTACACTAAGATTTTCTAGACATACATATAGATTTCAAATGATCAGGGTTTCATTCACTGACTATAAAACAGTGACACCAATGAATAACAGAAAAGTGGAGACTGAGCAAACTATTATGGAAAAGAGCAATTGATAGGAGAGAAATTTGATAGGAGCGAAAATATATTCTCACAGAACAAGTTAAATGCATAAACAAAATCAAGTAACTCATGATATATGAAAACATTTTCCTTGGGGGGGAAAAAAAAAGTGAGAAGTGCCATTTTTCCCTGCCCTTTCTTGTTCATGTATGATGATTTATTTTAATTTTTGCACCAATATCTTCTTAGAAGGTAAAGGTCAAAGTTATCACATGCCAACTGATTTCAGATTCAATTTCAGTGTAACTTCTGTATCACTTCCAAGGCAAACTTTTTCTCATATAACTTCAGGTGCAAATTCAATTTGACATAATTAAGCATTGTCAAAAGACCGTGCTTTTAGTTAGGAGAGATTTATTTCCACTTAGTCAATTAAAGAACTGGTTAATTAACAGAAGCAAGCCTTCCTAACACCAAAAAAAGACTTTGCAGTATCATAAATCTGACCTCATACTTCGGATTCTAGATCCTGTGGTACATGAGACTCATTTATGTCATCCCCATCCTATGACAGAAATCTTAATCTAAAGGATTGCAGAAAATTGACAGCTGAAGAAGGACAAAACGTTCAGAATAAAGTACCCCTAGAGAAAGTAAATATGTCATGTCCTAGAAAGAGAATTACATGCAAGTTTATAAAGTTTAAATAGGAAGTAACAAAACCTTTACATATATTACCACTTAATCATGGGATTTTTCTCTACAATGCTAGGATGTGAAAAAAAAGTCACATGAAACAGAATCATAGAATCATAGACTTATTTGGTTTGGAAGGGACACTGAAGATCATCTAGTTCCAACCCCACTACCACAGGCAGGGACACCTTTCACTAGACCCCTTTGCTCAAGTTCCCACCTCAGCCGCAAATGAGCCTTGAATACTTCCAGAGACAGAACAACCTGTCCATCAAACTAAGTTTAAACTACCACAGGCATCCACAGCTTCTCTGAACAACTTGTTTCAGTGCCTCATTACCCTCACAGTAAAGAATTTCTTCCTAATACCTAATATAAACCTACTCTTTTACAGTTTGAAGCCATTCTCCCTTGTCTTGTCACTACAGTTCTTGATGGAGAGACTGCCTCTGGCTTCCCTGTAGCCCCCCTTCAGATAATGGAAGGTTGCTATGAGATCTTCAAGCAACTTTCTCTTCTCCAGGCTGAACAACCCAAACTTTCTCAGCCTGTCTTCATAAGGGAGATGGTCCAGTCCTCTTATCAACTTTGTGGCCTCCTCTGGACTTTCTCCAACAGTTCCATGTCATTTTTTTTTGAGGGCACCACAGCTGGATGTGGGGGTCTCACAAGAGCAGAGTAGAGGGGTAGAACCATCTCCCTCGACCTGCTTTTGATGCAGCCCAGGACACAGTTGCTTTCTAGGTTGTGAACACACAATGCAGGTTCATGTTAATTTTTTTGTCAAATATCCCCTACAAGTCCTTCTCCGCAGGGTTGCTCTGAATCAATTCTATCCCCAGCCTATAGGTATGCCTGGGATTGCCTCAACCCAGGTGTAGGACCTTGCACTTCACTTTGTTGAACTCAATGAGTTTTGCATAAACCTACTTCTCAAGCCTGTCAAGGTCCCTCTGGGTGACATCCCTTCCCTCCAGCATGTCAACTGAACAACACAGCTTGGTGTTGTCAATGAACTTGCTGAGGGTGCCCTCAATCCCACTATCCGTGCCACCAAAGAGAAGATGCTGAGCAGTATCAGCCCCAACACTGACTCCTGAAGGACTCCACTCTTCTCCACTTGGACATTGAGCTGCTGTCCGCAACACTTAGCATGCGGCCTTCCAGCCAGGCCTTTATCCACCAGACAGTCCATCCATCAAATCTATGGCCCCCAGTTTATAGTCAAAGATATCGTGCAAGACAGCACTGAACGCTTTGTATAAGTCCAGGTAGATGATGTCAATTGCTTTGCCCCTATCCACTAATGCCATGGCCCCATCATAAAAGACTCCCAGATTTGTTCAGGATTAAAACTAGAATGTCTGCTTTAAGTCACATACAAGAAACCAGTTACTTAGGTACAAGAAGCGTGACCCAAAATCTTGTTGAAATAAATAATTTTTTGGACACTCATAACAAGGTATGAAACTGCAGTGCAGAGCACTCTTATGGAATTACAGCAGCACAGATTAAAAGTCATATTTGACTTCATGCTATCAAAATAAGTCTTTAGAGGGCACAACTGCATGCCTAGATAGAAAGGTTTTACTGAGACAGTTGTATACATTGTGTCACTTACAGAAATCTCAGGGGTTGTTAGAGAGACTTGAAAGCAGAGAGCACAGCAATGGCAAAGACAAATACAGAGCACAGGGACACAATGCAGGCACTTTGTACACTTTTGGAAAATACATATTACCATTTATCAGAGGAGCAAGCCTAAGGGACCACCAGAGGACAGTTTCAAGGAGTAGCACACTACACATGGAACATAACAGAACTGCAGAAAGTCCCTTCTGCAATAAGGACTGCAATGTATTCCCAAGTGACATCTTTATAAAGGAAAAGTACAGAAAAGCACCTTCTACAAATATTTCAGTGGGTGAATTAACAGAGAGGTTGTTTAAAAGGTAACTCACTGGATAAAGTGTTAACAGACTACTTGAAGACAGCACAAACTCAGACTAAGTACATTCTAATGAAGACAGTAAGGATCTCTTTCTCTATTTAAAAAACTACAAAAATATTTTTAGAAAGGTAAAGTTGTATTTATCTTCAAATGAAAAATGTTAGAAGGAAATATAAGCTGTGATAAATACAAAAAAAGGAAATGAAGTTACTGCAGGTATACAAATGAGTAGGAAAAGGATTTGTAGCGTATCAGAAGAAGGAACCCTCAGAGAGATGATGGGAACCATAATTTCTCAAAATATGAAAGGAGCAATAAAGGAATAGTTAAAGATGTTATTGACAGCTGCAGAAATGTTACTCATTCTTGGCTTCAGTTTTCATCAGAGAGCTCAGAATGCACTTCACAAATAGACATCTGGAAGAATTTTTGGTATTAAAATTATCAATAGAGGAGGTGTGAGAATATTAAAATATATTTGAAATAAATCTCCCAGTTTCTCTCAATGTCTGCTGCACTGTGGAATGTTTCATAGCACAGCAGTGATATGTAAATGAGATAAGAAAAAAAAGGCTGGACAGACGGAAAACATTCAGCCCAGGGAGTCCCTAGAGTGGACTAAAGGTGCTAGCACAGTCAAGAAAGAGTCCACCAACTATGCACAATATCTCCACAAATCTTTTCTGAATTTACTTGATATGACAAAGACAAGAAGATAGGTTAAAGCAGATACAGCTCCTTAGCCCATACTGTGATATCTCAACAAGCTGTAGCTAATATTTCTAAATTTTCTATTACCAAAGGAGAGATATGCAAACATCTGATTTCATTAAGCAGCCCTACTAAAGGTATCCCCACCAGCTGCAGTCTAAATGGGCTCAGATGACAGTTTTGCATATCATCAGACATGATAGTTCAAACCCCTTTCAGGTGCTTTGACACATGAGTCAATTCAATTTTTAGTGTTGATCTTAACTATTCAATCTGTCATTTGAGCCCCAGAAGCTGCCAACACAAGAGTGTGGACATTGTAATAGCAAGAGAACACTAGGAAAAGCTACAAAACAATATTTTCATATACTATAAGGAAAAATAAACAGTTCCAAACCACCTACTCATATTTTGTTCCAAAATTTGTCTACCAGTGAACATAGCTAAATAACTATAAAAGCTCTGTATTGCTGGGAAGTGAAGTGGTATGGGGAGGGTGCCAACTGAATCTCAAGGAAGAGAACAAAATTTTCTGAACAATTAAGAGGCAGGAGCCAGAACGACCATGGGATCAAACACCTAGAATTCTTTTTTTTTTTTAATATTCCAAGTTTTACTTCCCACTGCTGTACTGCTCTTTCTCACATTCTCCAGTCCTCCACATATAGCTTTTCTGTCCTTTTGTGAAGCTTATCTCTGCATTACTACCCTCTCATTTCCATGGAATTCCTTAATTTTCTATCCAAGCAATAAATATTTCACTCAGTGTGTAATTTAGTGCACTGAAAAAAACTTGCCCACAAAATGGGGAGGTTTTGTGTTCATTGCTCTTCTCTCAAGAAGACTGAATTATTCCTCACAGTAAAAATTCTGAGAAGGTTAGAAATGTAAAAAACAGAAAGAGGTCAAAAAGTTTAATTCAATAAAAATTAAGCTGCCTCAGTGCTGGCTTTCTTAGGTAGATCCCGGGAACACTAGAGCGGAGGGCTCAGACCTAAAATTTTAGTCTCTCAAAACAAGGAACATAAAAAATGGTGAGAAGGGAGCTACATTAAAGCTGAAAAAACAAACTGCCCTCTGACAGTCTGCTGATAACGTATACAAAACACAAAACTCAGGAGGTCATTGCTAGCCAAGTAAAATATAATGCATACAACAAAAATGGCTGTTAAGCAGTCAATCAGTAAAGTATTTACCTCAGAAGAAAGACAGGGGTTAAAAATTAAACCTGCTATGGAATTCAGTGAGCATATTGCACACTGATATGGAAATCCTTCTTCTTTACACATACATTAAGTTATGGCAACATGCTCTGTTAAGGTTTTAAAGAATGCAAGTATTGTGTACAAGCACATTTAGAACAGAGGGAAAGTGAATTAATAATGGAGCAACAAAAGTGCATAATTTTGTACAGTAATCTCATAATGAAAACATTATATTTCCCATGGGCAAAGGGTCTAATAATTTACAACACCTGCCTGTACTCTTGAGTCACATGCTAACCAAATTAATCATTATGAGCCTTACTGGCCTGGAGTTGCAACTTACATCAAGCCAGTGTGTATCATGAAGCAAAGATAACAAAGCTGTAAATTTGCAGGTTCAGTTGAGATCAAACCAAAGGCATCTATTTGGCTACATGGTTGTCATTCTCCCCTGTCATTGTCAAAAAATTGAGGTGATGGTACTTTTTATGGGATCATTATGAAAATAAAGACCTTTTTAAGTCTTCATTTGCTGACAATCCTCAAAATATTTTAGCCTTCCTCTACACCTTGATCAAATTGCTTCAGTCAGATTAAAGAAACAACAATCATTTTCAGTATTGAGAAAGTTGTGTAAGTATATAAGAAAGTTGAAGATAGTCAAGTCAAGCCTAATTTATGTGGGAATATGGACACAAAAAATATTTTTCCTGGACAAGGGACCAGATGAGATCTAAGGTTCCAACTCAGCTAACTACTTCAATATTTCCGCTTCAATCATACAAATAGTTTCACTAATTTTAAAAAAGACTGGTTGCATGCTGCTCATGTTTGTCCAAAAAAAAGTTACACTTCATACCTATTTTTCTGCAACACAAAAGCACATCTGTCACTAAGGCAGATGTATGTGGTATAGAGGAATTTTTACTCTGACAAGTTATTTTCCAACGCATTGCCTTTTTTCCAGTAAGTTTTCAGGACAATACACTTTAGTTATGAAATGGGATCAGCAAGGAAATAGAATATTCAAGTATTTCCATTTTAGTTAGTGCTGAATTTCTCTTCAGGTAATCACTTCCCAAATGCTACTTCACTATTGGAACATATATTCAGAAAAAAGATTCACAGCATATAATTTTTTTATTATTATACATATTTCTTTTCAAGGACATGGGAGTTCCCTGCTTGAAATTTTATTTTCTTCAACAAAATTCTGAATCTAATCAACCTCATGCAAAGAGTTACTGCACAATAAATTCGATGACTGGACCTTTCAAAGGAACAACCATCTTGGAAAGGAAGTGTGCACTGGTTTCAGAGCCATCGAAGCAAATGAGGAGTAACTGGGTTTCTTTCAATTGCTCTTCCTTCAGCAGTTACCCTCTGCTCAATGTATTGTTAGAAGCCCTTGGGGAAAAGCTATGATTCCTACGTAAGGAAAGGAAGTTTCTTTAGATGGCACTATTTCCTCTAAACCAGGACAGAAGAATTGACCAGGACACTACATGGTGACACCAGCTGAGAACTCCTGAGTGATGTTTGAATCAGGACCACTAGCCATGCAGGATCATTAAATAATCGTATGGAATTTTTAGAAGAGCATTGCGGTAAAACTGGAGCTCAGCCCAGAATAATATTCCTGATGGATGAGTAACATTTGCTTCAAATTCAATTGGATTGATTCAATTTCAGTATCTCTGCTAGGCTCTTCCCTCTGTTTTAAAGGATTGTGGCTGAACAACAGCTTTTATCTTACAATGCACTTCTGTGCATTACTTTAGGCACACAGTCTGTATGCACAAGTGCCCACAAGCAAAGGCAAATAACTTTGTATATTTATTAGTGCTGCAGATCGAAACCAAAGTTGTTGCCTTTAATTTGTGTTTGGGACCAAGGGACTCCCAGCTTGAGTTTTAGACTTGCTTGGAAAAAGTTCTGCATTGGGTATTGAGTAGGAGAATAAAGATAAACATAACAAATAAAATCTTACTTCAGGTACAAATAGAGTTATAACACTGAAGTTTGGCAGAGAGATAGAGACAGATCTTTTTTATTGAACAAATACATAACCTCTCAGGGAAAAAAGAAGTCAGTCTGCCTGCAGAGTGTAGTTTGCTTTTTGCTTTTTAATTTTAATATTTGGGAAGCATATAACTCAAAAAATAATACATGCACATTTAATTAGTCAGACCCTGAGAAGAAATTTTTGGAGAAGAGAGACACTGGAAGAGGTAGCTGAACAAATTTTTATTTTTGCTGCATGTTTGTGGGTGGACAGTGCAGGCTGTGCCATTTCACAGTAAAGATTTAGATAGCTAATCTGGGCAAACAGCTCTGGCATTTCTTCACTTGAATGCATAATTTGTTAGCCTTCAGATTTATCACACCTGCTTTTCACACAAATGACAAACATGTTGCAATCCTTAAAAAAAAAAAATCTAACTGTAAACCTTCATGCTTATTCCCTTAAAAAAAAAAGAGAAAGAGAGAAAAGAAAACAAGTAGAAAAGAAATCTCAATGTGGAAAATCATCGTACCACATCAAGTTCATCTGACAGGATTCAGGATTTTGAACAGCATTTTATTGTTCCCCACAAGCAGAATCAAGAAGATTAAACATAAAACAGTGTTATAAATACAAACTTCTTTCCATAATATGCACTTTCATAAACATATAGAAAATCTCAGCAGAGTGCACACATTTTGCAACAGTTTCTTTCATATTCTTTGGGAGATTTCAAATGGGCTTGCCTGATGGGATCAAGAACATGAAGTAAAATGAAAATAAGCCTACCCAACACTCTTCTATTTCTTTTTCTTTTATATTCAGGTGCTGGTTTATTTGTTTTCTTTAAACTGCCATATTTTCACAGTCCCACAAAACTAAAAATTTGTCTGTTACCAGTACCTGAGAAGGCCAGTATTCTCAGTAGTTGGTTGTCCAGAATCAGCCAGTTGCTTAAACACTTGCCTTGTAACAAATCTTTACAAGACCTCACCATCAATGCACAGTTGAAGCTTTTAATTTATTTGTGAGATTTTCCTCCTAAGAAAATCCTCATTCAAAAAATATCTCACAAATTACTATTTAATGATGCTGCATGAACTAAATTACCTTGCTCCAAGGCAAGAAAATTCAGTAGAGGTTAACTGGGAGTTTGTCTTTGAATAATACATACTACATTTCATTGCATATTATCAGGTCATCTTACATAGTAACAGGGCATATAAAGGAACTGCACAATCTTGAAGGCATTAGCAAATTATAACCTCTTTGAGAAAAACTGGGTTTTGTTTGTTTTGTTTTGTTTTTTTTAAAAAGCAGACTCAAAAGGCCAGATTCCAAACTCTGTTACATGAGTGTGTTTGCAGAGAAACTCTACTAATTTCAACCCTACTTAGGAATTCACTCTGACTTCTGGCAAAAGTAAATATCTAGAACCTTAAATGTTAGAATGCAGTTCTCATTTCAGGAAAGTGCCCTCTCTAAATGTCTTTTGGGAATTATCATTTAGGATCAAAGTACTTTCAAAATACTTTCTTACTGTGGCACACTACGTACTTGCATTGATTTCAGTGGACCTACCTGACAATAGTAAAATTTTAATCTCTGAGTATGACACCTGAATTTAGTTGATGCAGAACTACATAAAATAATTAAATGTAGTTACACATGGAAACATTATTTCTATTATTTAATTAGAAATACAATTTTATCTATATTTTAAAGCTAAAAACCAGTGAAGTCATCTCATATTTTTGATCCAAATCCATATTTGGATCAAAATCCAAATCCATATTTTTGATTTGAGAGCACTGAAAAGCACTTAAGAAATAACATGTGAGCTGACATTTAAGACTTAAGTGCCAGTGGTCACTGCACACCTCATAAAACAAAGAGGATTTTCTTTTAACTGAATTTAGCATTTTATTACTAATATTCTTATTACTTTGACCATTATTCTATCAGCCTTGTCCATTCTATAAGGCCTGCATCCCAAGAATGAACCTGAACTTTGCCATTTGTTTCAGTGGGTGTAATACCGATCACTCATATTCAGGAGACAAAGTTTAATGTACTTCCTCCTTTATTTCCAGGACCTCTACAAGTAGAACTAACTGGAAAGCAATCTGAGTGTATGAAGATGCACAGCCATGCAAAGCACATCACGCAAATTGCAATTTAAAGGACGAAAACAAAAATCCTTTGTGCATGCTGCAGGTGCACCTGGAAACTTTTACTTCTGTGCATTATATCTCAAATTCCCCATCTTCAGGTGGTACAGGAAGATAAGATAGTGAATTTGGACATCATTAGTGGAAAAAAATCTGAAAAAGTGGTGAAGCTCCACTCTTTCAGATGGAAGTGTGTCTACAACAATTAACCACAGGCAGAAAAACAGGGAGAACGTATTACTTTTATGGAAAAGACAAGTCACTGTAAGAAATTAGTCTTAACATATGTTACTGACAAAAGACATGGGAGCTCAAATTAGCTACCTCAGAGGGCATAAGGTGACCCTCTTTCCCTCTTACAGAGAGAACTTACCATGCTTCATTTACTTTTGTACTAGTGAACTCAAAAGTTATCTTCTGCACCACAGAAAACCAAAACCAAAACCAAAAACAAATTGTGGCAGGGGGATGTTGACATGTTGTCCACATTGGAACAGAAATAAGGTTTGATCAAGTTTCACCCCAAATCCTTTCACTTGTCTTTTCCACCATAAGGGAAACAGCAAACATCCGTCCCTCAGCTGTCATGGTTAAACCCCAGATGGCAACCAAGTACCACACAGACACTTACTCCCCAGCCCCTGGCGGGATGGGCAGGAGAATCAGAAAATAAATGTAACATTTCTTTGTTAAGAACAGTTTAATAATAGAAACAAAGTTAAAAAAAAAAAAAAAAAAAAAAAAAAAAA